>JBAMBK010002231.1:0-17817 GCA_037043435.1 Drosophila suboccidentalis | reverse complement strand
AACTCAAGCCGCCGAGCGTGCTATTTATAGAACACATGTATTCTCGCTCTCTGCACAAGTGTGTCGGCTGCGACGCTGGCGAGAGTTATGACTTCCATGAATGGTTTTTGGCACTTTGGACACCACTGTTGTAGAGAAAATAATAAGAGAGTTAGAAAAAGACGGACTATGGACAATCGCGAACATTTTTGTTCATATTATAATAAAGATCAATGGCTACAACGGGATATTCAAATCAAGGACCTAAATAATTTGCCATAAGCTGGACGAAGACAGGCTCCCGTCTCGGCCGTACCATCATCACGGCTCTCTTGAGGGAGTACTCGTAACCCGGAACTGGCTCCACACGACGCCAGTGCCCCAACTGTTGTCATTGTATTTGCCCGCCAAGTGGCTGTAAGAATAAAGCGGAGTTAGAAGCACGTTTAAAACCAATGAACATTCTTTAAACCTGGCATGACAGTATCCATACCACCAGGCGCCAGTGTGACGCACGGCACAGTTTTCCTCTTTACAGCGATCATTGTCCCGATCAAATGTGGTGAACTTCATGCCTCGGTTTCGCCACAAGATTAAGTACATTTATTTTTGTCTTGAATCATACCCAAGTGAATCAAGTGAATGTTGTTGGGTTTTTCGATCAGCAGCTTGAACAAAGCGATAACAGTCGCAGACCGAAACGCGAACAGTTCGGTATTTTTAATGCACAGTGAGAAATGGTTGACCAGGAACTAAAAAAAATTTAAGATACAAATTGGAAATAAAAATGTATACTATTCCAGGATAGTCTTCCAAAAATAACGTATGTATGTGCAATTTTTTCAATTTAAAATAAAAGGTGTTTTTATTATTATTTTTTTTTTTAATTTTTTTCAATATAAAATAAAATGAAATTATTATTTATTATTATTATTATTATTTTTAATTTTAATTTTCAATTTAAAATAAAAGTCTTATTATCGTACTGTAGCTGAAAGTGAAACTGATTAATGAGCTGACACTTGAACTCTTATCTTTGAGCTCTAAAAGCTGTACTTAATTTTCAAAAACAACTGAATTATTGAAATGTTTTAATTTTCAAAGTTTAAGCTTATATTATATGTAAAATATATAACAGACTTGTGAAAAAAATAAACAAAATGGATCGCAAGTTTCCTACGAAGAATAATTCAAGAAGGAATATATAATTTGAATGAGATATGTCTCTTTGATCGCAGTTAATTCGATCGATGTTAATTGAAAACAAAATAAAACTCGCGACTATTTTGAAGAAAGAATTGTTTGTGATTTGACTGAAAATGGAGATACTTTTAATTTAAATCATAGTTAGCTAGAAATTAAATAAGTAAACTTACACATTAGTTTAACAAGCCAATTCTTATGGAGTTCAAGCCCAGTTTGTCCACAGAGCAGACGTACAAATGTCTGATCCTGGGCGACTCGGGAGTCGGGAAGTCGACGTTCCTGCGTCGACATGCGACTGGTGAGTTCGGGGGTGAGTCCGGGGGTGAGTCCGGGGGTGAGCACGTGCCCACGGAGGGCGTCCAGGTGTACACGCTGCTGCTGCAGACCAACTACCAGGAGCTGGCACTGCAGATGTGGGATGTGGCGGGCGATGAGCGCCATGGAGGACTCCACAATGGTTACTTCTTCTTTGCCAAGTGTGCGATCGTCATGTTCGATCTGAATGTGGCGCGCAGTGCGCTGAATGTGGCACGTTGGCTGCACTCGCTGGAGCAAATCTGCGGCAAGCAGCTGCCCGTTGTGATTTGTGGCAACAAGGCGGAGCTGGAGCGCATACCCCTCGATCTGGCCTATCATCGGCAGGGCAACCTCGACTACTGCGAGATGTCGGCGCGCGTGGCTTGGAACTTGGAGGCGCCTCTTGAGCTCCTCTGTCGCCGTCTCCTGCAGCGCAACGACCTGAAACTCATCTCTCAGCCAACTCTCAAGCCAATTTCAGGCTGTGCCTGTAATGAGGCTGAAATGAGACAGCAAATGGAGCAGGTGAGACAGAAGACATTGCCAGCGAGAAGTGAAGAGACATTCCAATGCCAGACAGACACTTTTAAGGATTCTATCATATTGAATTAGAGATGGAATTGTTATTTATCCAAGAGTAAATTTTATGTAATCGCTTAAAATAACTAATTAAATATATTTTTGTTAAGTTTTTACCTAGTAAATGACTCACTAATAGTATTTAATTTTAGTACATGTGCATAACAATTTATTCCTATGCACAGGCGGGAGCTTGGAAATTTTACTTGTATTTTCAATTTATTTACTTAAATATTATATAATTATTTAAATATTATAAGAATTAAATTCAAATGCTCAAATAATATTAGAACTTCTTTGAACTAATTATTTATTTATTTATTAAACGTCGACTAAACGCAGTTAATCAAATTAAATTAAAATATAAAATAAAGCAAGATAAGACGATTTAATTTAAGACAGATTATTATATTTCAATATTATTTTTATTTTTAATTAATTTATGTGCATTAAAAATTGAACTCGCCAAAAAGAAGGAATTTTAAAATTTTTAATCCATTTCTTATTTATTTATTTAAATATTATTAGTCAGCACACAAATTTAAATTCAAATAAATAAGTTTAAATATTTATTTATATTATAATTTAATTTAAATAAATTTTTAAAAATGTATTCATTTATTTTTTAAACGTCAACTACTGCACATACTTTTGCATGAGGCATTTGTTTTGCAAATATTTTTGATGACAAATACTTTTGAATCGAACAGATTCTAATCAATTCGAAATATATATTTATTTTTATTTAAAAATACATTTCGATCTCTTTATATTGTTTTCAATTCGATATCACTGATATCTTCACAAAAATTGTGCTTGCAGATACGTTTTAAATATTTTTTCTAATTCTTTATTATGATTTGTTATTTGTTTTCCACAGATATTATGTATCATAGATAGATATCGATATGGGATATGTATAAATAATGAGATACTTCCTGCATTCCTATTACAATGACATCTCTTCTCTGCCATATTTGAATACATTCACTTGATTCACTTTTTTCTCTAAATATTATTTAAATATATTTTAAAAATCTGTGTGGGTAAGAATGTTTTAAAAATAAGCTGGAAGCATGTCGAAATGTATAAAATAGAGAATTGATATGTAAGGAAACCTTCAATTATATTTTGTATAATCTATAGAGTATATTTGCCAGTCGACTTCAATTGATTGTCAAGTCAATTTGTCTTGTTGACAGCTCAGCAAATTGCTCGTCACAATTTGTCGAGCATTATTCGAGCTCAAGCAGTTCAAGCAGTTCAAGTTTCGGGTCTGAGGGTATTTATTTGGTAATCTTAATTGTTTTTTAGTTGTTGCTTGTTATTGTTTGTTGTTATGATTATTGTTGTTGTTGCTGTTAATGTTTTGATAAGCGTTCGTTTTGTTCAATTTGGATGGGAAAATTTGAATATGAGTGTGTGGAGCGAGAGCAAACAGAAAACTTGAACTCACACTCACACTCACACTCATATTCGTTTACGAGTGAACTACAAAAATATTCGTAATTGCACGCGATGTTTACACGAAATGGTAAAAGAGTAAAAAGAAATTTTCATTCAATGGGAAACTTCCCGTTGTGTTTGGCAATTAAAACAGAAACATTTCAGCAATGAAAATAAACGTGTAACTGTTTTTGTCGTCATTTTCCACCATTTTCCACCCTCTTCTCCCCTCTCCTCCCCTCTCCACCAACTCTTTCCCCCTGTCCCCCTGTTGTCATGCAAATGAGGCGTTAATTGTATTTACACAGCAGTTATGACGACCAATTGATGAGTACCCACTGAATACCAACGAATACCACTATAAAAAAAAAGAAAACACCCATTGAGTCATTCATTGGAACATTCACTTTACGATCCGCTTATCAATTTCAATTCGTCATTTGAGAACTGTCTGTTTAATAGTTCTATAAAGTTGGAGCTCAATGAAAAGAAAAAGGAAATTTAACGAACCTGGAAAGTATCTTATAGATAGATTTTTCAACTGACAGATAGCAGAGAAAGTAAGCCTTACTTGTTTTATTAATAGTATTTTCTTATATGTATAGTAATAGTAAAATCATATTCTTTAATAATCAATTGGGTATTAAATAAAAGCTTTATTTTAATAGTTTTGGTTTACTATGGGCCATTTTTTCAATGTCTAAGGGCCGTTTTTTCAATGTACATACAGTGAACCACTAATGTCTTCATACACCATAAATTGGTCAAATTTGGGTATAATAAAGATGTTTTGATGCGGTATATTAACCTTTTGTTCACTTAAATTCCGTTCGACTGATACCAAAATTTCTTTAACCCATTAAATACCCATGGAAAATTTTGAATTAAAAAAAAAGCTATTTTTCAACTTTTTTCCTCGATTTTTTCGAAAAAATATTTTGATGCAAAAAAATTCTTGAAACAATTCTAAGAGTAACTGCAAAAATTACTATTTTAACCCCTTTTTCCTCTTTTTCATACAAAAAGTGGCTTTTTAGCAACTTTCAAAAAATTATAAAAAATACTAGCAAAAATATTTTTGAAAATATTTTTTCGAAAAAATCGAGGAAAAATGTTGAAAAATAGCTTTTTTTTAAATTCCAAATTTTCCATGGGCTAAAGAAATTTTGGTATCAGTCGAACGGAATTTAAGTGAACAAAAGGTTAATATAAAAAAAACCACATCAAAACATCTTTATTATACCCAAATTTGACCAATTCACTGTATAAGTATTATTCAACAAATTATTTCAAATTTGACATTAATTTCTATACATTTTACGTAAAATACGTCAAATGTTTGATAACTATTGAAGAGAGAATTTGACGTAAATATATGGAAACAAATTTCAAACTATATGGTAAAGAAATTTTATATGTACATTCAAAAAACGTCCCTAAGAAATTTTTAAATGTTTTTCTGCATGTGTGTCAAATAAGTTATTTGTATTTTTCACTTTAACTTTAATAATATTGAGCGTAAAATTAAAATATGTTTATGTTATTAAAATTAATATTCAACATTATTATAATTATATATTAAGTAAGTTCTTTTTAAGTTCTTGTTGATTTTTAATAGTCATCAATTTCAACTTGAACATTTTTATACTTTTTAAAAAGCTGGCTTCAAAATCATTTAAGCAGTAAGTAATCATAGAATCATACTATTTTAAATTATTAGTTTAGTTTATAAAGTAATGTATGATATTACAAATATTTTTGCAGATTGTTGTACTTTCTCGATTTAGATTGAAATTTTCCGGGTCATGTGTAAACTTTAAAGGCAATCGAGTAAGTGTACAGTGATGGAAACAGTAATAGAAACGAAAGTCATTCTAAAATTTTGAACATACTTTTCAAATCATAAAAAAAACCTGATTATGAAACTAAAAAATAGAATTTTTGTCGAAGCAATTTTAAAAATGCAATTAAAAATTATCGTTTCTATTTTGTTTCCCCACACTGTATATTTGTGTATGCTTTAGCCTGTGGCAGTGCAAGGACTTCAATGAGGATTTCAAATCGCCCAAATGGAGCTGCCGCTGTCAGACAAATGTAGCTCGGATTGACAGCGGAAAACGCAACTCTTGACATGATACGAGTACGAATGGTAGGCACTGTTAAAGCTCTTGCTGACGGCAGCTTGAGTAGACAGGGGATAGAGGAAAGGGGGGGGGGGGGGGGAAAGAGTAGAGATTCGATATCGATTCGGCGCAATTGTCGATTCCATCAATCAAGGACATTTGAGTGACATTTGAGTTACCACTGCAAGTTGAGAACTACATTTTCAGCACAGGATGCTGTAATTGATGCTGAGCGGTAAAGTGAGAGAGAGAGAGAGAGAGAGTAGCGAGGGAGAGAGAGGGGGAGAAATTAGTAACATAACCGGATTTCGCAATTTCAAATGCAAAGTATTTCCAACAGAGTTTTCTCGCACTGAAAGCGGAAAGAGAACAGAACTGAAAAGCCAAACAATAGAAAAACAATGCGAAACGAACAAGAATAAAGAATGAAAATATAAAGGACACGCAGAAACGTATGGCCGAAATGGATAAGCTTTACCCTTAACCCATTCCCTTTTCACTTTTCGCCTTTCCGCTGGCATAGAAAATGGAAAATGGCATTACTTTCAGTCCTTCGTCCTTCCTTCTTGCTGCCTTCATTCAACATCCTGCCGAGCACTTTTTCTATGGCTCACTGAGAATAAAAAGTTGTTCCTTGGAGGGATCATAAAGTGAGCAGGGGGAGGGGGGAGGGAGGCGCATCCGTTGGGTGACTTAAATAAAAATTTGTTGATTTTATTGAAAAGTGATGATGTGTCAAATTTTTTATCGCATTACTCGTATTTTGCCTTTAGCCTTGTCATTTGCATAAAATTCGCATTCAATAGACACATTAGCATTTTTAATGGTCTCCATTTCCCCACCCCCAACCCCTCCCCATACCTATCTCCACACTGACCTCTCAGACTGAAAGTCATTTTGGTCAGCGCCAAGTCACGCCTCCAAAATTATCAATGCCAAACACGTTTGGGGTTGAAACTCGTCAAAAAAGAAAGGAAAAAAAATGTGAAAAATAGAAAATAGAAAATGAAAACCTTGGAAAAACGAACCCATTGCAAGAGCTTGACGCATCCATTGAAGTGACAAGTGAGCAATATATTTATCTGGACGACCCCAATGGGAGCTAAAAGAGCGAGAGCGAGAGCGAGCGAGTGGCAAAGAGAAAGAGAGAGGGCGAGAGTTTTTCTAGTCCCGATTGTTAAGACAAATTGAGCAGCTTAATGCATGTCAAATTGTCAATTGCTTTAGATATTTCCCTTATATTCTGTTTAGTTTTCCCTCTTTGGCTCTTTGGCCAGTCGAATTGAATGAATTATGTACCAAATGCCAATTGGGTTATTTATGCACCGCTGAACCACTGAACTGAACCACAGAACCACTGCAAATTGATAGTCACAATTGAAAAATGAATTTTATCGCATTTTTATTTGAACAAATTGATACATGTTTTAATAAATTTGAATTAAATATAAAGTTATCTTTTACTGATCAAATCTGACAGAATTTTTTATGTGCTGATCCTCAGCCTTTAGATCTTTTAATAAGCAACCTAAAATTTCAAAATTTAATATGCTGAACATTTTTGGAAATCGAATCTATAGACTTGAAATCTGGAACCGAAACTGTTATGAAGAATAACTAAGAAATACTTTTACTTTATAAATCATACAAAACAATTATTTGTGATTAACAAAAATAATATTTGTTAAAATTATTATTATTGATTTTTATTATATGCATCAAAAATAAGGTGTAAAACTGACTTTTGTTATATCAATCATTGAATAATAATTATTTATTTAATTATTTATTTAGTGTCAACTAAATGCAGTTGACCAAATGAATTTACTAAAATTCAAATAAAGTAAAGTAATAAAATACGTTATTAATCTAATTAAAATTATAAACAATTTTAAATTTAACTGAATGAATAATAAACTCAATCAGATCAAAAAATATTAGCAGTAAAAAATTAGTGATAAAACAAGTTTTAGAATTAGTTAGGCTAGGGATTTCTAGAAAGAAATTATTATTCAGGGATGCCACGGAAATCGCAAGCGAAATAGAAATCCGCAGATAGCAATTCCGCACGGAAATTTCCGAGATGCCACAGAACTTCGAGAGATTTAATATTTCTTAGCATTTTCACCAACCTTTTCGAACTAGACTGCTAAGGGTTGACACCTTCTCAGATTAAATTACCCAAGGGTTTGATTAGCAACTTTTTCAAGTTTATCATTGCAGAGCAATAAGCTTCTTTTTTTTTCTTACTTAATAAACATAATTTTATTTATTTATGCAATAATTGATTTTGTTTAGCTAAAAAAATTTAAAAAGTCTTTCGCGCGAGAAAATAAAAGTTACTCGACAGCTCTAGCAATTGTATGCCATTAATCTGGCAACTCTTCGTGACAAATGTTTTTACAAATTGCACAATAAGTTAAAGGTTTTTTTTGGGTAAAACTGGATTTACCTTAAATTACCTATTTTTTTAATGCTTAATTTAAAGAAAACTGAAGTGGTTCCATATATTTTTTTTAAATACCTTACTTCGAATTCTGACTAAAAAATGTGGCATCGCTTCCCCCGACTTTGAAAATCTAAATTGGACTAGGTGGCAGCATCGGACGGAAAGCGGATTTAGCGCTAGTTTATTCCGCACAAAATTATAGTGCGAATTGAAGTGAAATTCAAGTGAAAGCGATATCTGTGGCACCCCCGAATATTGATTTTGTATTTTTTTTTAGTTATTTATTAACAGATATTGTGGGTGTTTTCCTGAATATTTCTTTCAAAGATAAGTAGACTTGTGGTATGAAAATATGGGATAGTGATGAACTGTAATAACTATAACTATGATGAAATAATAGAAACAAGAGTCGATTTCGACATCTCAAGCGGAATATTTAATTACATATGATATAAAGCTGGCCATGAATATAGAATCCCGTTGCTATGTTTAGTTTTGAAACATTATAAAAAACATAATTTTTTCCAAACATAATCACTTTTTTCAACATTGTAGCTAATTTTGGGCAGATGCTGTTCACAATTTTTTTTTGGAACATTGGCAATTTGCAGAGAGTAATCCGCAGAGTGGAGTTTTTAGAGTCTTTGTGGCCTACATAGTTTAGCTCCTATCCCAGTTGGTCCGAGTTGATGGAAAGAAATGGCTTTGCATTAGGACGCAACTGGGCCATAAATAACATGACGTTTCATTAGGCGGCGCAAAATGAAAAGCTATGATCACCTGGCAGCCAGGTGAGACAATTGCACGCAGCTAGAGCTGGCAGATGAAGGCGGCTGAGGAGATGAGGAGATGACGGAGAAGAGCAAGAACAGGGAGTGGAGAGGAGTGTGTAGAGGAAGGAGGAGAGGTGTAACAACTGCTGCTGTTGGCAGCTGTCGTCGGCGCAGGTGTTTTAATCACACGAACGCGACGCATTTGCCCGGCAACCGGCACGCATAAATTTTCATTTCTATTTCCATTTCCACTTCCATTTCCATGGCTCAACGCACCAAATGCAGCAGTGGAAGGGAAAGAGAAGGAAAATGAGAGCTACACTCAGAAAAATAGGCCAGCCTAAAATTAAGTATGTACTTGCTGGAATTTAAAACGATTTGTTCTTAAAATTTTTTCAAAAGATTGTTGTTTACTATTATTCTTGAATTAGATATGAAACGATCTGTTTAAGTTTTATTTTTCATTTTTGCGCCTTAGAATTCTCAACTGGTTCTAGCTGAAAAACAAACTATAAATAACAATATTCAATTTCGTTATTTGTCGCGATTTTTTTGTATTTAAACTTGTATATTTTAAGATTGAAACGAACTGAAATAGTAGAATATTTTTACTAGAAGCAAAAGCATTTTGAGATAAGTTCAAGATCTTTTAAAGACTTTATTTTATCCCGATAAGTACTTAAAATATTAACGAAAAATCGTATTCAAAGATTTTCGAGATTTTCGACTTTTGTTTTCAATTTTGTAATTCGTTTGTACTTGAATCTTGTTTTACTTTTCTAAGTGTAGAGCAGGGACGACTAGGACGACGTTTCGCCATTTGCCTTTGTCGCTTTTTATTGCCAGCACTTCATTTGTTTTTGGCCCCGCATTTTGGGCTCATAAACCGGCTTCTGGTTTTTCGGTCCACGGTCCACAGTCAACGGTCCAGGCATCAGGTTGAGGTCCCTTTTCTCCTTTTCACTGGCCGCTCTCTGATGAGCTAACCGCAAAAAGTTAATTAGAATTAATGCGTTGGGCGTTTCGTAACCATTTCCATTCCCATTCCCATTGCGCCCTCGAAAAACGCAGGTCAAATCGCATTTAGCTGCAACAACCGTAGACCGTTAATATTTCTATATGTATAACTGCTGATGACTTCTTCTGCTTTGCCTAAAAGGAGCCTACAGGCGATGCCACCAGGCCATTTGGCCAAATGACGCGCAATAATCATTTCTATGTATGCGATGAGAGCAGCTCACGTACTCGGGACATTTTAGAACAAATACGACGAGTATCAAAATGTAACATCACACCAAAAGGCAGCATCAAATACTACCATCAACATGCAGCACACACCCAATACACACACACACACACCCAACACACACACACGCTGTGAGACACAGTCACGAAATGACAGCAGCCGCCACAGCAAATAGACAAAGTAATCAAAAAATGCGACTCTCAGTTACCCAGTGGGAACTGCACCGAGTACGTGCCTATTACCTGCAGAAAACTGTACATCTACACTACTTACCGACTCAGCACAAAATGGAAAAGGATAAGCACATATTTGCTTAAGTTCACAGAAACTAAGATTCGGAATAGAATCAATCCAAAGTGTCAGAAGTTCGGTAATCCCGTTCATTCTTAAAGTAAATACAAAATACTTGATTCAAGCAATATTTATTTCAACTCTTTTTTCGCAAATATTTTGATGTTTTAGACATTTTTGGACTATTTTAAAGCTGTTTGGTTGCCATTTTCCTGAATAAATACTTGAAAAGTACATGCTAAAATCATAAAATTTCAAACTTGAATTGAAGATTGATTTATTTTATGTGTACTAGCTCTTAAAGGATTGTCAATATGATCAATATGATTTAAAATTTGTTTGTTTTTTGGTAAATTTAACTTTTGTCGAAAGATTTTATCGATTATTATAATCTTTTAACTTTAGAACAAAGATTTTCTGTTGTACAATTTGAAAGTTTTGTAATATGATACAAAATATTATAAAAAATGACCAAAAAGTAATCTAAAAAGCTGAATATAAAAACGATGCTGAGTTTTTGGGATAATGCATATACAGGTGAATATTCTTAAGATTTAGAGACAGGTTCAACTGGGTGCAGATAGAAATACAACAAAAAGCAAATACAAGCACAAAAAGAAAGTTTTGCTTGCAGGACAACGTTGAACATGGAAAAAAAATAACACAACAACAGCAGAAACAACAACATCATGAAGAAAAAGAAGAGGAAGCAGAAGCAGCAAAACAACAAAAAACTCATCAGGCAAAATGGAGGTCGCCACGGGTGCAGTAAACGTGGCTAATGAATGCTTTTGGCTCAGCGCTGATGGCAGCTCTGTGTTTAATTTAATAACACACGCACACACACACACACACACACACACACACACTACACACACATGGAAAAAGAGAGAGACAGCGAGAGAGGGAGATAGAGAGAGTTACAGTCGACATATGCTCATATAAGTATATTGAACAAATAAATTTCGAAATGTTGACAACATTTTGCTGTTTGTTCATAAACGAGGCCATCGTCACCTGTGGGAGCACTGAACCACTGTTCCACTGAACCACTGTTCCACTGAACCACTGAACCACCCAACCACATCCCAATTGGAGAGTCCACGTCAAACAGCGACGGGCAATAAAAAAAGAAGAAGGCAACTCGAAGCCACAGTCAGTCACAGAAAGCAGCGCCCATGGGGAGACCAGACGCATAAAAAAAAGTACAAACTTTTATAATAGCCATACATAGTAGAAGGTACAGTGGTAACTGCTAGTAAGGTACATGCTGTATGCTATGTTTGTTACATAGTACGAGCAAATGTAACTGTCATGTTGAGGCCACAAAAAAAAAAGAAAACGTTCATGCAATTTGCTCAAACTTTATGAAATAACACGCTCCATAAAAAGAAAAGGTCTTCAAAACTGAAATGGTCAATAAAACAGAAGTTCTCTTACAGGGAACTCGTATCCAATGTTGGAATAGCAAATTTTAGATGCTGTGATTTGAGAAGAAAGCAAGATTACTTAAATTTCGTTAGCTAATTAAACAGAAATTCGTTAAGAAAATAATCAAAAAATAATGACAACATTTTTTATATGCTTAGTTTTGAATTAATTAAAACATTGGCGAAAGATTCTCGAAAGAAAACTAAAATAAAAGAGATTAAAACAGCTTAGACTAAATCTTAAGATAGATACTTCTCCAAGCTCTTTGTAGATTGCATACGATGGTGATAAAAATAAAAGAAACATGTTTTTTTGTAGTTTTCAAATTGCTTTGGAAATAATCGGGTGTGCTACAGAAATCTCTTTCACCTGAAAAATTACGTAAATTTCATACAAATTTACGTCAAATTCAAGTGAAAGAGATTTCTGTAGCGCACCCGAATAATTTTTTCTAGTTTCATATCAAAACCAAGAAATTCTCTGTTCTATGAATTTGTGTTTCTATAATTTTTTTCATCACAGTATATCAGCAACATTGTTAGCATGAAATATAAACAAAACAAGCAGAACAGTCGACAGTAAGATACCCTGTACCTAGGCGCGCCGAAGATTTGCCATTTTTGCAAACCGAATAATCGATCAATCGTTTCTATGACACCTAATTTGTAAAAAATGAGTTATTTAACCAATTTGCACAATATCACTGAATTTTAAAAATTCATTAAAAGTAAAAGAAGCATATTTGACAATCACAAAACCAGGAACTGAACCCACGACCCCCGCACACGGGCAAGATTCAATTTGTGCTGGCAAATGCAGTATACATACATATCGACTTGGCTGTTGATGCTATATACACATATATACTTTATGGGGTCTGCCCGGATCGGAGATGCTTCCATCTGCCTGTTGCATTCATCACACATATCCAATATACCCTTTTCGACCATTTTCAATGGGCACAGGGTATAAAAACTCTTGGCACAAATAAGTAATAAGTTTAATCATTGATAACCAATAAATAACGAATTATTTCTTTGGTAAATAATGCACTAAAGCGAATCATCTATAAACTTTTGACTATCTCACAAGAGTTGTGGGATAGTTATGTGTTTGATAGTATGTTTCTGTCCATTCAAGTGGAAGCGACTTTATGGAGCATATAAAATCGTGAGCTTCCAATCAATTGCAAAGTCATTTATTACAAATTTTAGGTGCACTTCTAATGTTAATAAAAATTAAGGCCGCTGCCATAAAAAGCCATAAAAGCCACAACAAAGAACTTCTTATCGGCCAAAAGCGAAGCACAGTTAACAGACGCGCTTCGTTGGCCCGAATCCGAATCTGAATCCGAATCCCTCCAACCACTTTCAGCCCACTTAAATGGCACACAGAGAAAAGGACGAAAAAAGCCAATCATTGCAGTCCTTCCTCCGACTTCGACTCCAACTCCAACTCCAACTTGGACTGGAATCCAGTGTAAGGTAATGTTGCTTCATATTTCAACGTCACTCGCATCGTCATCATTTTTCCTGTGGCGGCATCTACGGCGATGACATCAACAGTTCTGCATAAATTTGCACCCGATAAAAATTTCAAATGTTTTCATCAAATCATTTTTCGGTGCGCAACAGCCGCCAGTCGACAGTCCTTGTTCCTTGTTCCTCGTTTCCTTCTTCCTTCTTCCTTGCTCGACTCTCAGTCTCCACAGTCTAGACTCGGAGACCTTTCTGCCATAGAGATGGGCGCGTGTCGTGTCACGAAGCGAACTTAGTGCATTGCGTATTTATTTTTAAAATTCTACAATGAATTTTTTAAGCATTATTTTAACATTTTTTTTTGGACAAAAATTCTTTTTTTTAAGACCTATCAGCTAAAAAAGCGTCAATATTACAAAAAAAAAGTAGAGAAACACTTAAGCAGGCCATCCACTGTCGAATTTGTTTGACGAACGTGTTCGATTCGACGAAATATTTGTCGTTGGTAGTAGTGTTCGTGTCCAAATTTCGTGTTGTACGTTTTGTTCGAGAAAAATAGAACTGATTCTATCTTGCCTGTGTTCGATTGAACAATTCGACAATGGATGGCAGTGTTGGCGCAAACATCATTTGTCAAAAGTTTTCGTAGCGTAAACAAGGGCTAAAAATGTCGAAGAAATGCTTGCTGAAGTTTATTTATTGCCTGCAAAATTAACCAGCCCTGTGTCATGCAAAAAGTGAGGCATATAAGAACAAAAATATGCGACACAAGTCTTTTTTTTTCTCTAAATAGCCATCAAGGCAATGACTGTATCGTTATCCGATGACATGTTTATTCTCTGAAAATTTTCTACAAATGATGTTTGCTAGCAATGTTTGAAATAGTTAGTGGGCGAATGTAATTCTTGTTCGACGAACAGTTCGTCAAACAAATTCGACTGTGGATGGCCTGCTTAACAGTGATAGCTAAAGCGATAGAAACAACAGTAATGTTGACATTTCAAGCAAATTATTCAATTATGTGATTTGTTTTGTTAAATTTTAAAACTTTGCTAAATAGGTACAAGGTAAAAATTATGACACTAAATAAATTTTAAGAAATTTTAAAAATATAAAAAGGTATTTCGTTTCTATTACAGTCGAACTTCCCTAACTCGAATCACCATTATCCGAGAAAAAAGTTCGAGTTTGGGAGACTTCGAGTTAGGGAATTTTTTTTTTTTAGTTTTTTAAATGAAACTACAGTTTCATTCATTCATAAATACATTTCAAATTGCAAACTTTTCTTGTTATTTTCAACAACAAAAAATTTCAGTTTGTTCAAGACCTGTCGATATTCTTAAAAATAGGTTTTATCGTTCTTTTGCTATATCCAGAAGATGTTCCCGATTTAAATGACATAATTAATTTTCCATTTTTTAATATAATGAAAACTGTTTTCAATGAGATACCATATTTTTCAGCCACTTCAATTTTTTTGGTCCACTTTTGAATTTCTTAACAAATAAGTTTAAAGATTTATTAAAGAGATAAACATTTTAGCACTCGTGCTGGTGCCATGGTAAATAATCTTGAGCTGATCCGCTGACAAATAAGTGCATTACGAACATCTTTCCTAAAGTAATTTCACAAGCTTAAGTAATTTTTGATGCAATATTCTATCATATACCATCACCATATGTTAATGTACATCAATATTACGTATCAAAACGAGCCGGTAACAAAAGCATTAAATAGAAACGAAAAAAAATTCAAACTTTATTGGGGATTTTCCCGAAAAATTCGACTTACAGAAGTACGGGCCAATATTTTTGTTCGAGTTAAGGAGACTTTTAGTTAGCGAGCTCAGTTTTGGATACGTAATATTGATGTACATTAACATATGGTGATGCAATATGATAGAATATTGCACCAAAAATTACTTAAGCTTGTGAAATTGCTTTAGGAAAGATGTTCGTAATGCACTTATTTGTCAGCGGATCAGCTCAAGATTATTTACCATGGCACCAGCACGTGTATTAAAATGTTTATCTCTTTAATAAATCTTTAAACTTATTTGTTAAGAAATTCAAAAGTGGACCAAAAAAATTGAAGTGGCTGAAAAATATGGTATCTCATTGAAAACAGTTTTCATTATATTAAAAAATGGAAAATTAATTATGTCATTTGAATCGGGAACATCTTCTGGATATAGCAAAAGAACGATAAAACCTATTTTTGAGAATATCGACAGGTCTTGAACAAACTGAAATTTTTTGTTGTTGAAAATAACAAGAAAAGTTTGCAATTTGAAATGTATTTATGAATGAATGAAATTGTAGTTTCATTTAAAAAACTAAAAAAAAAAATTCCCTAACTCGAAGTCTCCCTAACTCGAACTTTTTTCTCGGATAATGGTGATTCGAGTTAGGGAAGTTCGACTGTAATAGAAACGAAATACCTTTTTATATTTTAAAATTTCTTAAAATTTATTTAGTGTCATAATTTTTACCTTGTACCTATTTAGCAAAGTTTTAAAATTTAACAAAACAAATCACATAATTGAATAATTTGCTTGAAATGTCAACGTTCTCCTATTTCTGTGCGCGCCATAGCAGGTCAAAGTATTTTGACGAACTGTTCGTCGAACAAGAATTACATTCGCCCACTAACTATTTCGCACAAAAAAAAAAAAAAAAAAAAAAAGAAAATTTTTAAAAAATAAACATGTCATCGGATAACGATACAGTCATTGCCTTGATGGCTATTTAGAGAAAAAAAAAACTTGTGTCGCATATTTTTTTTCTTATATGCCTCACTTTTTGTGACGCGGGCTGGTTAATTTTGCAGGCAATAAATAAACTTCAGCAGACACTCGAAAACTTTTGACAAATAGATGTTGCGCCAACACTGCCATCCATTGTCGAATTGTTCAATCGAACACAGGCAAGATAGAATCAGTTCTATTTTTCTCGAACAAAACGTGCAACACGAAATTTGGACACGAACACTACTACCAACGACAAATATTGCGTCAATCGAACACGTTCGTCAAACAGACAGTGGATGGCCTGCTTAATTGTTTTTACTTTTTTTTTGTAACTTAACATTTCAGCTAACCAATAGGTCTTAAAAAAAAGAATTTTTGTCCAAAAAAAATGTTAAAATAATGCTTAAAAAATGCATTGTAGAATTTTAAAAATAAATACGCAATGCACTACCAGTTCGCTTTCGTGACACGACACGCGCCCATCTCTATGGCAGAAAGGTCTCCGAGTCTAGACTGTGGAGACTGAGAGTCGAGCAAGGAAGAAGGAAGAAGGAAACGAGGAACAAGGAACAAGGACTGTCGACTGGCGGCTGTTGCGCACCGAAAAATGATTTGATGAAAACATTTGAAATTTTTATCGGGTGCAAATTTATGCAGAACTGTTGATGTCATCGCCGTAGATGCCGCCACAGGAAAAATGATGACGATGCGAGTGACGTTGAAATATGAAGCAACATTACCTTGCACTGGATTCCAGTCCAAGTTGGAGTTGGAGTTGGAGTCGAAGTCGGAGGAAGGACTGCAATGATTGGCTTTTTTCTGCCTTTTCTCTGTGTGCCATTTAAGTGGGCTAAAAGTGGTTGGAGGGATTCGGATTCAGATTCGGATTCGGGCCAACGAAGCGCGTCTGTTAACTGTGCTTCGCTTTTGGCCGATAAGAAGTTCTTTGTTGTGGCTTTTATGGCTTTTTATGGCAGCGGCCTTAATTTTTATTAACATTAGAAGTGCACCTAAAATTTGTAATAAATGACTTTGCAATTGATTGGAAGCTCACGATTTTATATGCTCCATAAAGTCGCTTCCACTTGAATGGACAGAAACATACTATCAAACACATAACTATCCCACAACTCTTGTGAGATAGTCAAAAGTTTATAGATGATTCGCTTTAGTGCATTATTTACCAAAGAAATAATTCGTTATTTATTGGTTATCAATGATTAAACTTATTACTTATTTGTGCCAAGAGTTTTTATACCCTGTGCCCATTGAAATTGGTCAAAAAGGGTATATTGGATTTGTGTGATGAATGCAACAGGCAGATGGAAGCATCTCCGACCCGGGCAGACCCCATAAAGTATATATGTAGTATATAGCATCAACAGCCGAGTCGATATGTATGTATACTGCATTTGCCAGCACAAATTGAATCTCGCCCGTGTGCGGGGGTCGTGGGTTCAGTTCCTGGTTCTGCGACTGTCAAATGTGCTACTTTCACTTTTAATGAATTTTTAAAATTCAGTGAAATTGTGCAAATTGGTTAAATAACTCATTTATACAAATTAGGTGTCATAGAAACGATTGATCGATTATTCGGTTTGCAAAAATAGCAAATCTTCGGCGCGCCTAGGCACAGGGTATCTTACTGTCGACTGTTCTGCTTGTTTTGTTTATATTTCATGCTAACAATGTTGCTGATATACTGTGATGAAAAATATCATAGAAACACAAACACATAGAACAGAGAATTCCTTGGTTTTGATATGAAAC
>JBAMBK010002230.1:0-32481 GCA_037043435.1 Drosophila suboccidentalis | reverse complement strand
ACAAAAATGAAATGAAATACAAATCAAAGTGCGGAAATTGTCGCCGGCAAATCGCTTTGAAAGAAGAGCCAGTTTCCAAGTGAATGTACAAGTCCACACATACTTGTAGACATGGAAATAAATACATTTCTATGGACAAATATATGTATATTTGCCTTGTACTATGTATGTTGCTGGAGAGAATCGTCGAGCTCTTGCTGTGAATTAGATTAAAACTGGAATTGGAACGACTGGAATTGAATGAGCAAGCCGGGAGAAAGATGAGAGCTGACAATTGCTGACCGTAAGTTGGGTACACTACAAATGTCGATGTATATATGCGGATCAGTTGGACTCAGGCCCAGTGTGTCGACGGATTGACTTCTTGCTTGAAGTTGAATTACAAGTGGTTGCAATGAAAGTGTTGCTGTTGTCGTTGTTGTTGTTGTTGGGCAGCGGTTGTTGTGCGAAGACAGCGCAGAATGTGCTGCTGCTCCTGGCCGACGACGCTGGCTTCGAGATGGGCGCGTATCTGAACAAATACTGCCAGACACCCAATTTGGATGCGTTGGCAAGCAGGGGATTGCTGTTCAACAACGCATTCACCTCGGTGAGCAGCTGCAGTCCGAGTCGAGCTCAGCTGCTGACGGGGCAGGCGAGTCACTCGAGTGGAATGTATGGACTCCATCAGGGAGTGCACAACTTCAATGTCTTGCCCGGCGTGAGCTCACTGCCCAATGTGCTGCGGGAGCAGAGCAATGGACGCATCTTCAGTGGCATTATTGGCAAGAAACATGTTGGACCCGCCCCAAACTTTCGGTTTGACTTTGAGCAGACGGAGGAACAGCATTCGATCAACCAGATTGGACGCAATATCACCAGGATGAAGGAGTATGCTCGCGATTTCCTAGCACAGGCCAAGCGAGAGGCGAGACCGTTCTTTTTGATGGTGGCATTCCATGATCCTCATCGTTGTGGTCACATTACGCCACAGTACGGTGAGTTCTGCGAGCGCTGGGGCAGCGGGGAGGAGGGCATGGGCACGATACCGGACTGGAAGCCCATTTACTACGACTGGCGCAACTTGGAGGTGCCCGCCTGGCTGCCAGACACGGATGTGGTGCGTCAAGAGCTGTCTGCCCAGTACATGACCATCTCGCGATTGGATCAGGGAGTTGGCTTGATGTTGCGGGAGCTGCAGGCATCCGGCCTGGCCGAGGAGACTCTTGTCATTTACACCTCCGACAACGGACCACCCTTCCCAGGTGGTCGCACCAATCTCTACGAGCACGGCATTCGTTCCCCGCTCATTGTCAGCTCCCCTCAGCCCGACGACCGTCGCCATGAAACAAGCGCCGCCATGGTGAGCCTGCTCGACATTTATCCCAGCGTTCTGGATGCCCTACAGTTGCCCCCACCGAACGGAACTCGCTTCAGCGGGCAATCTCTGCTGCCCGTGCTGCAAAAGGAGCCAGAGCCGCAGGAGAACGACTCGGTATTCGGTAGCCAGAGCTACCACGAGGTGACAATGGCATATCCGATGCGCATGGTGCGCAACAGGCGCTATAAACTCATCCATAATCTCAACTACTGGGCAGACTTTCCCATAGATCAGGATTTCTACACCTCACCCACGTTCCAGCAGATCCTTAATGCAACCATCAACAAGCAGCCCCTGCCCTGGTACCGCACACTCCTCCAATATTACCAGCGACCCGAGTGGGAGCTATATGATATCAAGGCGGATGCTTTGGAGCGGATAAATCTTGTGGACAAGCCAAAGTACAGTTCCATACTGAAGCAACTGCAGCAAAAGCTCTACAAGTGGCAGGTAGTGACCGAAGATCCCTGGCGTTGTGCCCCTCACGCTGTTCTACAGGCCCAGGGAGTGTTCAAGAAGGATCCCGTGTGTCTAACATTGGGACACGAGGCACTCCAAAGACCCAAACGCAGGGTGCTTGCTCAGTACGAGGAGTATGTAATCGTATAAGGTGAATGTTCACCTATCTCTCTATACCTTATCTTGGCATGCAGCCAACATCATCAAGTATTGTAATGTACTGCACGATTAGATACTCATTTTTATATTTTTTCCTAATCACAAACAGAATAAAAATCAACTTCAAATGCTGATAAATCCAACTGTTTTTTTTCTTTATATTAGTCATTACGTCGCGACGGGACGTTTCCACAATCCACAAATTGATAAGCCACGTATTTTGATATCATCCAGACCCGGGAAAAAAGATGTGATAAAAAGTCTTACGTTGGCAAATGTTGAAAATTGCTTTAATTCAAGTAACAAATTGATTTTTATAAATTTTTTTCATTAAACTCGATTCACAGTTTAAATTTACGTCATTACTTTTTTAAAACTTTTTCAATACATAACTGTTTTTATTATGAAATGTCAATTTATTATTGTCAATTTATTAATGTGATTCTACATCAAAATTTTGTTCACTTGAAAACTTTAACTTTTTTTCAATACTGTCCACTTTTATCATACTTTTTCTTTAAAACTTTTTCGGTAACTTTAAGCTGTCATAACTTTGTCAAAACTTAACCGATTTTCTTCTTATTGATTCGACATCAAAAGTACACATGTACATATATATTACAATTAAGTTTTTAATTAATTTTTTCCGATTAATCGACAACTCGATTTGTTTTTGTTTGTTTATTTTTAACTTGATTCACAGTTTGGACTTAAATTATTACAAGCATTTATAAGTATAACATATCCTACAGATCTTTCCTATTCAAGAGTTTACGATTTATGCCGCATTGCACTCCATTTTCACATTTCATCTAAAAGAACATTATTACTTTCATCATTCATCATATCTGTAATAACTGCCCTAGTGACGTCATTTGTTATTTGTCATAGAAATCACGATTTGCCGTCACTCACAATTAATGTTAGAAATCCTCTCATCCTTGTGAAGTTATGGACTGCCCCCCACTTGAGACTGACTGTTCGGAATCCTCTGCAATGACGGCATGACCTCAGCGAATGATGATATGCGCAGGGGGATGTTGCGTCACGTTTCAATGTCATGCCAACTGGGCCAACGTTTTTTGTTTGGTTTGAGGGGACGGGATGGTAAAGATTTTGTCTCTTCGTCTGCCCCATTGTGTTGCTGTGGAAAATCAAAAATTTAAATGCTCCTTTTGCCATGTTGGGGACGCCGACGACGTCGCTCTGTCTCGTGTCCCATCCCCCCAAAGGTCGCCGGCAACGTGCAGCATCCAAATCAATGTTACGCAACATGCAGAGAACTCGGGGTTGGGCCAAGGCCAACCGGAAGAGGAGGAGGAGGCTGGGAGGTCGGAACTGGAATTGGTTGCCATGGTTGATATCTGCTTTAAGGTCGACATGCAAATAACAAAACGCAAATTGGGTTTTTCCTTTTTTTTTTTTATGATTTTGAACGAAAGACACATTAAAAATTAAATGAATTCAATTTTGGTTTCTGCATAAATTAGGGCATCAGTTTGTTTTTGTTTTTTGTTTTTTTTTTAGCGTTATTCTTATATAATTTGTTGTATTAATTGTAAGTAATGTCGGGTATGTACTTGTATGTATATATATATTTTAATTTTACTTAATATCCACCACACACAAATGCATAATTACAATTATTATTGTTTTACTTTTGCCAGCATCATCAATGCCCCCGGCGATGAGACCAAAATTTCATTCTCTGGAAATGTTTGGCAAGTGTCGCGGCGAATGTTCTTTATTTAAGCGATCGTAAATTTCAACTTTGTTGCTCATTAACTAATTTATTATCAGTTAATATAGAATTGTGTGTATACTCTTGCTCTTATGTATACATAAAATATAACATACATATTTGTGTATATGCATATCGCCTGGTAATGGGGCTTGACTCATTTGATTCTGCAGAATTGCAGAGATACAGTTACATAGATATTCTTCTAGACATTTACTGTTAGTAAACTCATTTGCTTTTGGTTAGTAATTTGTTTGTTTGCTATGCTTCGACTTCGACTTCGCTTCGACTGACTTGACTGGTTTTGTTGTTTATACATAGTTATTATCAACGTTGTTTTTAATATCAGTAATTACTCGTATTTTCAAATTTTAACTAGTTATATTATGGTTTTTTGCTTAGGAGGATTCCGTTACGTTGTTCATTACTTTGCTGTTAATACATTATTATTATTATTTGCTGTTCAGTATATGTTATAATAAATACATAATAATAAATATACATGTAGATAATATGCTTAATAAATATATCTATATTTATATATAATATATATATATATATGTGTATATATATTTGATTTATATAATAGTTATGTATATAAATAACAAAAAAAACAACACACATAAAAAGGAGCAAAAAAGTAGGATACAAGTTTAGCTTTGTTTATCCTTGAATTTGAATTATTCTTTTAAATTTTACAACAAACATTAAGACAGATTTTAATCGTTATCTCCTTCATCTTTCGTATGCCTTTTTTTTGGGGGATAGAGTGTAAGGAGTATTGTTTTTGCACAAATATCAGTTATTTAGGATAGCTTTACAATAATTATAATAGAGATAGCTATAGGTATAGGTATACTAGAAGGTATATGATGATTAGGTAGGTAGATAGCGTTTTGCATAGAGAGCGCAATGGAAATTAACTTGAAATTACAACAATCAATTTATGAGAAAGCAGAAAAATCGCAAACATATGTATGCATGTATTGTGTGTATGTATGTATATCTATCTAATTAATATATTGAGTTGACATTCTGCCAAAAGTTTGTGTTAATAAATACATTTTGCATATCTGAATCGAAACAGTATTTCTTGTTGATTTAGCATTAATAAGAAAATTGAATTCAAAAGGTTGAACGAACAATTTGCAGACATACAGAAAACGCATGGAAAATCTTCTATTTGGAATTTTAACAATTTTTTGTAAATTTAGTTAGTTAGTAGTACATAATTGCATACTTTAATTTAATTGTTTTTTAATTTATTAGTTATTGTGTTGCCAACTGGTAAGATTTCGCTTTAAGCTTTATCGCTTGCTTCTTGGTTTGCTATTTGTTGTTAGCTGCTTTGTTGTATGTTGCATTTGTTTTTGCTGCTTGTTATATGGCCACGAATGAATGTGCTGTGCTAGCTAAGCCGTAACCGTTAACCGTAACTATAATCGTATTAATCCGCATTTAATCAACTACTACATATGTATGTATGCATGTGCTTGCTGCCAAACTGGTCGCCGATTGACGACGAAACCAACATTCAGTTTAATTATAATTCATGCTTCTCTTCATCATCTACTACTTCATCATTTAGTTGGCATTGGGCAGTGGTACCTGCACCTGCACATAGGACTGAGGGAAGTAGCCGGTTCGGCCATTGACGGCACCCTCATACCAATTGTCATCGACGCGATTCAGTAGTGTTATAATGTCGTTCTCTTTGAAGCCCAGTTCGCCGGGATTCTCTGGATCGAAGTCGTAGAGTGCTTGGCAACAGGGCTGCTGCTGGCGCTGCGGCGTAACGGCCATTGACTTGGCTGGCGAGCGCATCGGCGAGGGCAACGGCGAGGCGCTCGAGCTAATGTGGGACGGCGTGCCGTCATCAATGAGGCCGCCGCCACCGCCGTCCAAGTTCAGATCGAGCAGCGTCTTGGGCACAAACTCATTGCGTGGCCGGCTCTCTGCCTCGGCACGCTTCTCTTGCAGCGTCTCCTGCAGGCCACGCAGCACGTCGGCGCATTGAGAGTGAAAATCGTAAAGTGCTTCAGCAAAAGTCACCAATTGTGAGACATGTTCAGTATCGTTCTCCAATAGATTGAACATGCCTATCTGTGCCAATTGCAATGATTCGGCAAACTTATCCTCAGCACCACGAATTTCATCATCTTTGGCCTGCCGGCGACGCTTACAGTCAAAGTCGAGACGCCGGCCCTGCAGCTTCTTTCGATGGTGCATTACCTCCTTGAGGTCTTTGGTCTGCATATGATGCAGGGGCTCCAAAAAGTTCTGCTTGATGTTGTCGTCCAGCGAATACTTGACGTCGGCCATTTGTTTTAGCGCTTCGCCAAACTCGACGAGCGCCTGCGCGAACACGCTGTTGTCCTCGCCGAGCTTCTTACCATAAGTCAACATACACTCAGCCAGCAGGCCCTCCGGCTGTGGATACGTATTCGATTTCGCCTGTCCCGATAGCTTCGATATGCCCTTGACGGCTGCCATCTTGGCCCGCGCCGTCGGATTTGGTTGCAGAAACTCCTTCGTTTTCAATTGCAACTCTTCCACCAGCTCCACAGTCACGTCCGTCTTTCGCTCCATATCCATAAAATCCAAATCCAGCTTGGTGCCCTCCGCACCGCCCATTTTCTCCGTCACATATTGATTGGCTTTGTTGATCTGTTTCTTCAGTCCGGCGAAAGCCATCGCGTTGCTTTTAATGCTTTTGCTGTTAATGGTGGTGCTGCTGCTGCGTCAAGTGGCGCTCTCTGTGGTTCAATGTCAACGACGCGGTGTTGCTGTGAACGGGTTTAGTGGAGTTAGTTAACTTGCCAATTGACGGACCCACTGATTGGTGTAAAATATATATTTTTGATTTCTTTTAATTGAATTGATTTCTTTGCCTAACTTATACGACATGCATGTGTATTTCTATTTTTAACGTTTGAACGACTTACGCGGCGTGCACTTGTCGGTTGGTTGGGGGTGGATACGTTCGCTGCTGGGTGCTGCTGGGGGCTGACACTGATTATTGAGGCTGTGGATAATACTGGAAGAAATTGAGGCAAACGCCAGTCGCATAGAATTTTTGATTTCAATTTCAATTTCGCACTTTCACTCGTTTCGTTTGCGCTGCACGTTCTGATGTTGTACCTCTCAAGCAGCGTTGACACTTCTCTTTTTTTTTATATATATGCAGAACCTTGGAGTTTTCCCCGACGAATGGCTGCGTAATGTTTGAAGGACTGTCGTTACTACTACTAATTTCTCCCTCTGCCTTTGGGGCTGGTGTGCTGGACGCGGGGGTCGTTTTTTCCTCTCCAAATCGATATTTGGCTGTGTACAAAAATTTTAGTGATGTAAAGAAATTTAGGGTTGTTGATAATATATCAAAATATCAATATATCGATATTTTGTATAAAAAATGATATATTTATATCGCGATATCAGATTTGCCGATATATCGAATATGCGATATTTTTTTTTGATATTATCAGGGGCGCCATAGAAATCGCTTTCGCTTGAATTTCACTAAAATTTGTATAAATTTTGTTTGTTGATCACTCTGTGACCTGTAAAGCAAGGGAGTATACTCATTTAGTGCAGCGGCGAGAAAAAAAATACATTACATAAATACATTAAAACTCGAATCTCATATTTATGTTTACCTAATATATTAATGTTAAATGTAAATTACCTACAAAACTAGAATTTCATGAATTATATTGTTATGTTTGAATAATAAGACTATCTCTTTATATTGTGGGGCACAGTATTACTTTTTTTTTTTTGAAAAAAAGGTGGAAAAAAAAATATCAATTATATCAATATATCGATGTTTCAAAGCGATATATTAAATATCATTTTGATACTTTTTTTAAAACAGAAAATATCATCGATACGATTTTTAAAAATATTCGACAGCCCTAATCTAATGTTATCGAAATGTTACGATATCGATAGTTGTGCAACTTGCGTTAACATCAGTGTTGCCAGGATGTAAAAAAAATATGCTAAATAAGCTAAAAAAAAGAAGCTTAAAAACAAGCTATATCAGAATGCTAAATAGCATAAAAAATCATAAGGTTTTTATTTAAGTTAAATTAGTTAACAAATAATCGATTTGATAATTTTCTTCCTCACTTTTTGAAAGACTAACATTTTTTTTTAGCAATCCATATATGTGAAATAAAAAGTATATAACTAAAAAATAAGTAATTATGATTTAAAAAAAAACCTTTTGCTTAATGTTGTACTTACAATTTTTAAGTGCATTATTTTGGGCAATTTTGTTTTAGCAATATTGATCTGACAGAAAACGAGTTCCACTTCCGCAATGAGAGCATTTTTGAATGGCAAATAAAGCAAAGAACTCAAAAAAGTATTAATATTCCCTGCGTTATTAGAGGCGAGCACCTCTGTCCAAAATTTGAAAGTGTCATTAATGTGATTCCATTATTAAGATGAATTTGATAAATTTGTGATTTCAAATCATCAATGAAATCATCGTAAAACATTTTAAGCTTATAAGATATTTATTTATTTATTTATTGCTAGAATATGCTTGAAATAAGCTAATCTGGCAACACTGGTTAACATGTTTCATATATGTTAATTAACAGTGCCATTTAAGCATAACATAACACACATGTTAGTTAACACTCCCATTTGAGTGAAGATAACAATAAACAGTAACAATAATTTATGAATGACATCTACGGTCACGGTTGCCACTTAAAAATATCTGATTGAGCCAAAAACAAACAAAAAAATTAGCCAAATTCACTAAAAAGAGCCAGTTTTGGCGCAAAAACGCCAATTGTTGCAACCGTGGCTACAGGAATATTTGCTAAGCAGTTACTCGCTGTTGGCAAACAATATATCTCATAGTGAGCTCTACAAATAGGGCATTGTTTACGGAATACTTTTTAATTAATTGTCTGTAGTTCAAAATATTTACAGTTCAGCGATGTTGAGATGGTTTATTAATCATATATATTTGTTTGCACTTACTCTTAAGTTGTATTGTATTTCAAGTTGTAAACAATTTTTTTAAATTTAAAAGAAAGCTGGGGCTAACTTTAACATGGGATGTTAACAGAACATGGTTGCCAATCAATGCACAGAGCTGTCAACTTATTTCAAATCGTTTATGCAATCGATAAATTTAAAATTGGGCGCGCAATTTGAAGATATTGATTAAGTCTTGTAAGCCAAGAGTTTGTTTAATAGTGGTAGCTATTACAATAACATTGACCCCTATTAGCTCACCACATTCCTGACGTCTTTGCGTGAATCAGCAGCTTTTGCGAATTGTCTAATTTTATCTTTAAAGATAACTTGTGTGGAGGAGATTACACTACTACAATACATTTGATAAACAAACAGTGAGGCATGTAAATCAGTTCAATAGCTAGTTTACGTGTCGGAGCGAGGTGGGATGCTGATAACGATGGCAAATTTGGTCTTCTAATCTGTATATAAACCCCCTCCAGTGTCTAGCCAGATATTAGTCTCTCTGAAACTATCACGACTGAGCTTTACTCAGAAGAAAACGAAATCGAATCGCTTCAAGATGAAATTCGCAATTGTTTTGCTCGCTGCCATTGTTGCTGTTAATGCCCAGGTAAAAAAATACTTTTGTGATCATCATGGCATTTAAATAATTGAAAACTATTTTCAGGCTCCAGCCTTTAATCCTTATGCCGCTGCCAATCCATTCGCTCAAGCGTACAATCCCTATTTAAATGGACTCTTCGGTGGAGGAGCTGCCGGAGCAGCACCAGCAGCCGGCGGTGGTGCAGCTCCAGCTGCTCCAGCTGCCCCAGCAGCTGCTGGATTTGGTGGCTTCTCCATCTCCGTTTTCTTCCAGTCCGTCGTCCTGCAGCGGGAAGCCGAGCGTCTGCTCGCCCAGCCCAATTTCCCTGAAGACCTGGCACAGCGTGTGCAGGATACTCTGGATAAGGCCCAACTTGGATTCGCCAACTGCGATACGGCCATTCTCCCGTGGTTGCAAATCCGCTGCGTCAAGCCCACTCTGACTCTGGCCAAGAATGAGCTGAAGGCCATCGATGACGAGTGGCAGGCACGTCTGGCCGCCTCCACCACAGCAGCTCCCAGCAATGCCTAAATATGGCTTAAATTTGTAAAATCCTAAATTTGTACACCCTGTTAAAATGCATAGCTAAGTCCAATACACCAGCATAGATTCGATATAATTTAATAAACGTTTAAAAGCAAACCAAAACTTAAAGTTCGAGTATCTTCTCAAATTTCAAGGCACATCCTTGACCTATGACAGGACATGCTTCGTTTGATGTGGCTGGTGCTTCGGTGAAGTGTTTAGCATTTCTGCACTTTATTAAATTTGGCAGCTATTACGAAATTCACCCAGCTTAGTTCACATTTTTTTCTACTTACCTCTCCCTTTCCCTTGCCATGATGTTCTCCTATTTTTTTTGGGGTGCTAATGTCGAGCAGTTCAGTGTCCGTTATCCTCGAGAAGGCCAACTTGAACAACTTGACGCATTTTAGCCAAATATTTGAATTCCTTCACTTTATTTGTTCGCCTTTACGGCATTTTGACTTCCCTTCTCTCCCCACACTTGACTTTATTCTGGCCCTTTTGAGGGGCACATTGTGCAAATTGTTGGCCACGCCACTGTTGACAGCCCCTTTTATGCATTCATCAATTTCGGCCAGGCTAAAATGTTTCCACTGCATGATTTCGAACGCATGCCAACCAGAAGTGGACCATTGAGTGGCTTTGGAAACGATAATGTTGATTTATGTGCGGGGCCAGCCGATGCAGTTTCAATTATCATTGTCAAAAAGGCTGTCCGAATTTGATTCCATGTCCTTTTAATAGTTATCCTTTGCCCAATTTGATTTGATGTCACGTCGCTTTGTGCAGGAATCGACCGTCCATCCGTTCGTCCGCCTTTTGGCATTAGGAGGATTAAATGGTTTGGCTTAACGAGCCAAAGATTTGCCGCAAATGACCAGGCAACGCAGGACCAAGACAGGCAGGAAGATTGAGCCAAATGACGCATACGCCTCGTTGGCGGCCCCAAATGCGGCAAAGCACATTCAAATTCAAATTCAAATATGTAATTAAATGTAAATTTTGAAACAGCCGCTGGCCATGTTTCACATACACACACACACACACACATACACAACGAAGACAAGGCGAATTACAAGGATCAAGCGAGTGCAAAGTTTTGTCACTTAATTGAAATATTTGCCCCAAGATTGAAACTTGCTTTCTGTTCTTGTTATTGTCATTACAACAAATATGTCTGTCTGTCTGTCTGCCTGTGTATGGTGGAACTTCGTTAAGTTCTGTGGCAATACCAGCCCCGCCCAACTGCCGCCCATTTCCGACACCCCACTCCACCCTCTCCCACCGTTTGTAGGGCTAATGCAAAAGTTGAGCCATTGCGAACATTTTACAAAAAAGTGGACAAAATAAAACCCAGCCGCATTTGAACAACTTTCATCTGCCAAATATATGCTAAAATTGGTTAGAAAAACAAAAAATGCGGGGGCAGAGGGAAGAGGGAAGCTAGGGATGCGTACTCCATAAGCGCATGTATGTAAATTTGTTTCGGGCTTGTGGATTTGTATGCAAAAGTTGCGCCCCTAAAAGCAGGCAACCATTTTTTGCGGCTTCGTCGAGTTCGGACTGCGTGAAGAGGGTCGAAAAGAGGGTAAAGATAGAGGAAGGGGGAGGGGTAACTTGTAAAGTGTGAGTAAAAATGAAGTGAAATGAATTGTTGAAAGTACTGAGTGACCAGCAGCAATCATACGCTGACTCACATCCGCTCGTATATTTTCGGTAGCCACTGTTTACATTTCTCACCTGATATCGAGCCTGTCATATTTGCCTTGGCTCGTATCTGGTCGTATATTGCCACTTGTGTTATTTCCGTTACGCAAAGGTGTTATAAAACTTTAATTGGGTTATAGCTGTTGACAAAACAGGCGCATTCAGTGTTAGACCCGACTTTATAATCTGCTTTACAATATTGTTTTACATCTTCTTAATGCTGCAGATAAGATATAAGATAACAGTGACAAGATACTACCTGATACAATTTGGATTCATTTAAAAGTTGGTCCAGACAGTCACTTACGGAACTTGGTTGGAAAATGTTGACTGCAACGCTGTTTGTGCTATTTCTTGTGATCTGTCCGGTGAGAATAATTACTTTTAAATAGCAAACTAAATTTTCACCTGTCACCTAACTTTGCAGCAGTTGCAGACACACGCTCAAAACATCACACTTGATGAAGCTTTGCTAAATTCCCAAAATGCTGTAAAGGCTGTAAGATTGGCCCTTGAGGAAAATCTGCCGGCCAATGCAGACGCCCTCGAGTCAAGTAATGATATTTTAGCCACTCTCGAGCGAGTACTTAAGATCTGCGATGAGAACTTTAAGAAAGATCTGCAGATCGTCACTTATAACAAGTGCGTTGCCAGCAACAAGGGATTGGCCATGGCATCGCTGGGCGAATTGGCGGGTCAGCAATGGGCCAAGTCAGGTGCATCCCGTCCAGGTCTGTTCTGGTAAATTGCCAATTGTAATGCACTCTTAAATAAAGAACTTCAATTGAGATGTAATTGCTTTTACTTAGAGATTGCACAGCTGTTGCCTTAGTTGGCACATTGTTAAAGATGATAATGATGATGGATTTGCTTGATAAAGCCATCGAGTCGAGTGGCGTTGTCAGAGTCAGCACTTGCTCAAGTTTTGGCCAAATTGCTGACGGGACTAAAATTTAGCTTTGCTTGTTGCTTTGTTGTATTCTAATTAGACTGTCGTTCGTGTATGTGTGTGTCTATCTCTCTGTATATGTGTGGTGCTCATTACACTAAATGTGCGGGATGAGTTGAGGGGGAGTCGTGAGGCGAATGCTACTGAGTAATTATCGTCATTAGAAGCGAAATGGAACAGTCAAAGCAAATGGCGACATTAACTTCGTGGAAATGTATGTTCCAAAAAAGATGGAATAACCAAGAGTTGAAGGACTGAAGATGGGATCAATACACTCAGCTGCATTTGACTACAATACGTAAAAATATTATAGAAATTATTGAACAGTTTTTGTAGCAACTTTTACCCGCAGAATAAATAAATAATTTCTTGACCATCCTAAAAGTATGCTCTACAATATTTATTCAACATTCTGTAATGCTCACGGTTGGTACGGTACAATTGTACCAAAACTGGTACACTTTCCGTTTATTGGTGCAATTGTTCATATCTTTAAAGTTGTTGCTGTTCAAATCTACCAAAAACTTGTTTGTTTTGTATATATTTTTTCATTTTAAGTAAGCATCGTCTATTTAAATATTTTTTACATTTTTGTATCATTTGCTGATAGTTGCATAATTTTAATGTTATTTTTCTCTTTGATTTTTGTGCCTTTTTCTAGGCAATTGCATAAAGTTTCCTCTTGAATTTAGGCCTTGGATTCCGCCTCTGAGGTGGTTTCCGTGTCCGAAGGGGGCGCATCTGGCTTGGGTTCATCCGTGTTGCCACAAACGCATATGGGACACTTTGGATGGGAGGAAACATAGATAATTGGCAAATAAACAACTGAATTAAAATTAAAATTACCTTTTCCTTGAGCACCAGGCGATACTTTGGATGGCTGACGGAGGGATAGAAAGATAAACTTTATTTAAAGTAGTATGCTGGACACTTGCCTTATGCCATAGACAATGGGATTGTAGACGGCACTGGTCTTGGCGAATGTGGCGCCCCAAATGGTGGTCAGTGGCGTCAGACCCTCGATCTTGAATAAACCAAAGTAACAAATGACGAGGTACGGAGTCCAGGCCATAAACCAAAGCGAAATTGTCGTCAGGGCCACCTGAGTTAGCAATTTTATACAATTGTTGTGGACACATAAATATATGATATAGTTAAACCTTGGCTAGCTTGCCCTCGGCACTCTTGTCACAGTCCTCGGAGCTGCGCAGGGACTTGACATTCATCTTTTTGGCCTGCTCCCGCATTGCCTTCTCATGGGCAGCTACAGTCTATGTCCAAGAGTAAAGAGTTGTTAGAAAGAGAGAGAGAGAGGAAATTAGAGAGGGGAAACTTACGGCTATAATGAACCAGTAAGAGTAACAGATCAGAAATAGAGGCACGTAATAGACAAATATTGAATAGGTGATGAGATAGGAACGTGGATTCCATTGCCTGGTCATGTAGTCAATGCTGCAGGCGGTCAGATTGCCCTCGGGCACATAGCTGCTCCAGCCGATCAGGGGCATGATTGTCCAGAACGTGGCCATCAGCCAGATGAAGAGAATCTTCATGATGGCCAGCTTAATTGTCATCGGTGTTCCATTGATGCCCTTGACAATAACGTTATACCGATCCAAGGCGATCATGCACATGGACCAAATGGAAACACAGCCAAACATTGATCCGCACACGGCATAAATATCGCACCACAGTGGACCCAGGATCCATGTCTGATAGTAGAAGTTGACCAGCATGATGGGCGACTGCGAGGCCATCATGCAGAAGTCGGAGAAGGCCAGATTCAGGACCAGCAGATTGGCAGGAGTACGCAGGGATTTGGTGCCTCCAAAGATGTAGACAACGACGCCATTGCCGCAGCAGGAGATGATCAGAATGACCAGTGTGAACAATCCCAGAATGTTACTCATTGTTGGATCCATGGGCGAAAAGCGACTCCAATAGGGATTGACGAGGTGCGCCATGTCCGGCAGCACCTGTAAATGGAACGAGAGTATAGGAGAAAACGTATCCTTGCTGAAGGGCAACTCACATTGTCCAGCACGGAGCCATTTCCGCTCGACTGCGCCTCGAACCGAGGACCAAGTCCAGCACTGGCAAACGACTCTGGCAACAGACTGGCCACCATGCTCAGCTACCTCAACTACGATTTGTCGTCTCACATTCAAGAAACCCGCACCAACAAAGCTGGCTGACAGAGAGCCACGACCTTTATAGGCCAGTTTTAAAGCCAATTATAATAGATCGATATAAGATATAAGATTGTACTGACTACCTGTCAGATCAAAGTCATCATCGAATTTATTGTTAATGTCTATTGCAAGGTTATTGGGTTAGAGTATCGCACACTTTGTCACACTTGTGGGTATTTAGAGGGTGGCTAGGAACTTTTGACCGCAATTCTCACACAGTTTCTTTTTGTGGTAACTGATTAACGACGGCGTCTGGGAGCTCTGCGAGGGATTGTGCTTGGCGAGATCCACGCTCAAGTTGTCCATACTTTGGCTGGACTCCACAGATCTTGATATGTTCAACGCTGCAAAATCCCGGTCATCCTCCTCATCGGTGCTGGGCAAATCATAGCGCACAATTTTCACCTGTTGGCTGAGTATAAACTGCTTACAGCAATCCTTGAACTGATAATAGGCAGATCGAAAGGCTTTCAGCTTGCGTGCCTAAAAAGAATGGATCTCAACTGCCTGTTTTCTTTAATTTAATTTAAGAACTTACTGGCGATAGACTGATAACCGAGACAGGTTTTCCATCTTGCCCATAGGATCCCAGCATAACGACATTCGAGGTATTTTGAACGTGATTCACATTCGCCCAGAGCATCAACTCCTTGTGCACATGCTCATTCATGGCGATGATATTGTCAAAGTAGTTAAAGTCGTTTACAGTCAACTGCGGGGGAATTTGAAAATATAAATCTATGCAGATCCAAGTATATTTTAATTCACTAACCAGCCTGCAAAAGTGATCAGTTCGCAGTCCATGTTCTCGCAGAACTCGCAGGCATCGTTTGTCCGGCTTCCTGCCAATATTCCAAGTACGTAGTGCCGCGCTATCAATCTCCCAGTAGAGACTAGTCTTCACCATCAGATTCTGCATGATGGTCTCCGCCATCGGGGAATTGCAAGAATTGCCTACACGGTCAGACAACTTCTGAGTTGGCTAAATTCCCAATCGATCCATCGTTATTTACTCACCCATGCAGACAAAGAGAAGTTTTTTAAAAGTCATTATTATTTGAACGGAAAATTTATTAAACTATTTATATATGTCTTTTTCGGACTTATAAATGTTATTTGTAAATGTAATTTATAACTTTTACTATCCATTTGAAAAATATTTAACGCCTACTCGGTCTTCCAATCGTTCTGGGGCATCTCATTATAAATGTTGCCACGATTTCTAAACTTCCACAAATGAGGCAGGTGCGACAAGCCTTCAACTCGACCTACCTTATCAACTGCCCTCTTATCCCTTTAGTTCTTTTGCTACCATTATTTTCACACCAAATCACTCAGTCTATTTTCTATGACTCTCATTGTGGCAGCTGAAATGCAGTACGTGGCTCTGTCTCTGTCTGTCTCTGTGTGTGTAATGCACTTCTCCAACTGTTGCTATTCTCCTCACAAGCAGCTCTTTGGCTCTGCCTGCCTCTCTACTGACCCAGCTACTCCGTCGTGAGCACAGTGGCTCAATCTCAATTTTATTGAGTCAACTAAGTTAAAAGTGGAAGTGAAAGTGGAAATGCATCGAATAATTTTGTCAGTTCTATTATTTCGGTTATACTTTAAATATTTGTAGCATGTATTTTATTCTATTTTAAGCGATAAATTTTAATACTGCTATCAATTTACTTAGTAGTGACGGTATCCCCTAACCCGTCTTTCTTTTATGACGTCCCTAATCTTACTAATACTAAATATTATAATTATTCTAATAGTAATAGAAATTCTCCTACTCCTGATTGGTTTTTTTCATTCCTTGTAATAAATGTTGAATCATTTATATTTTGACCTTACAACGATTTAAATTTTTTATTTCAGTTTTTAATTTGATTTTTATTATAACTTAAGTTGTTATTTTAAAAATCTTAATTTGTAATATTATTTGAATTTTTTGTCGACTGCTTTTACTAAATCAATAAAAAAAATGCTTAAAAGATAATTTCTGAGTTGAATTTGTAATCTTTTTGACTTTATAAATAAAACTGATTAGATAAACATTGAATTTCTATTTAGAAGACACTGTGCGTCAGTTGAGTTTAGTAGCGAGTCGACTTTGTTGACCTGGCAAATGTTTGTCTCCCGCCCACTTGTCACCTCAATCTCTTTCTCATTCTCGTTCTCGTGGCGGTGGCAAAGTCAAAGGCATTAGAAATATTGGACTGGCAGGTGGGCGGGACTGGGGACACAAAGAGGGCACAAAGAGTGTCAAGTGGCCGTGAGGTGTCCGCGCGACGACGACGACGTGAGACGCATTCCAAATTGGCTCCCCAGGGGTTAAAAGAAGGAGAACTTGTGTCGAGTTCACCGAACTGGACCTCCATTATGGGTTACACACTCGTACTCGTATGCAGATTCACACTTGTATGCACACATTTGTGTCCCCCGTGCGAATACTTTAATGATAGACTTTGGTGGCAGAGGCAATGGCATTTGCAACGTGATGCCTGCATTTTTGTGCATACAAATTATACAATAGGTCATGATTTCTATTTGTATCCAAAGTGACTATTATTATGCCACCGACAACTGAACTTTTCACCCTGTGACTGTGGCACGTTGAATGGTCAGGCAACTGATTCCTGATTCCTGACTCTGTGAGAGTTAAGAGATGAAGGATGGGGGATTAGGAATGTAGGGGAAGGCGGTGGTGGCGGTGGTGTGCTGGCCATTGGCAATATCCAATTGGAATTGCATTGAACGGCTAAATTGAAAACTGAAAAGCATATTTCACTTATCGCTTTTCACACAAAACACAACCAGGAGCAAAACGAAGGCGAGGGGGAGAGAGGGGGTTGGGGGATAGTCAGTTGCAGAGCACAAAACGAATGAAATGAAATTGTGAGCGCAGTAGGAAAAAGTAAAACACAACAACAATTCGACCAGCCCAGGCAATACAAGAATACTCAGTGTGTGTGTGTGGTTGTGTGTGTGTGTGTGTGTGTGTGTGTGTGTGTGTGAGACGATCAGACAAGCTGCAGCCTCGAGGGGGGAAAGAGAGGTGAATAGTAAAAGAGATGGCACATTGTTGTTTTAATTAAAAACAAACCCAGAGTTGCAGCCCTGACAAAAAAAAGAAACAAAACAATAGTGCAAAAAGTGAGCAACCAGAGAGAGAGAGAGAGTGGAAAAGTAGAGCATAGAACAGGATAGAGTGGAATGGAAAAGAATGAAAACTGTTGAATATTTAGTGCATGGTTGGGAAAAAGTTAGGAAAAAAGGTGAAAATTATTGAGCACAAAAATGTCTAAATACAGACACAGCGACACAGATGGAAAGTGAGCGGAGAGAGCCGGAAATGTGAGAAGTCTCTGTGTATGTGTGTGTGTGCCTGTGTGTGTTAAGGTAATATGAACCCTAATGCTGTGGTTGGTAAAATGGACACCCATGCACACAGACACAGACACAAAAGTTGTTACAAAGCCGCACTTAATGGCAATTTAAATGAAACAAAGAAACAAAATGAAAATGAAAAGTAAAAGTAAAAGTAAAAACCAACGAAAAATCGCAATCAAACAGACAACAACAATAACAAAATGAAGGCCTGGCTGACAACATTTTATTTGTTTGTAGTTATTGTTGTTGCTGCAATTGTTGTTGCTGTCGTTGCTTACTGGCAAATGCACTTTGTTGACCGCAAATGCAATTTACAACACAACAATCAGCGGCCAACGCAAACGTAGAAGAAAAAAGAACTAATAAAAACAAAACTTTGCAATTGTTATTGTTGTTGTCGTTGTTGGTGCGTCTGTGCTTGTTGCTGTGGATTCAACATCAGCAACAACTATTTTGCCATCAGCAGTAAAAACCAGCAACAGCAGCAACAGCAGCAGCAACAGCAGCAACAGCAGCAGCAGCAGCAGCAACTGCATTAACTAACCGGGCGGGGTCAGTGTTGGTCAACGTGGGTGGTAAACGGTATAGTATTGCATGCAACAACTATTTCATGGTGTGAGTGTGTATATGAGTTTGTGTGTGTGTGTGCTGGTTACGGTGTTGGTTTTGGCTTTGGCAGCATCATAGTTTTCGCCACACTCATACAATGGCATTTGGCTGGCTAAAATACACACACTCACACACACACGCACACACACAATTAGATGCTGTGGCTAGCAAAGCGAACAATGGCTGAAGAGGGTGGGTGAGGGGTTATGGGGGGGCGGAGGGGAGTGCGAAGTGCGGTGCCGCTGATTGAGGCTCAACGAATTTGGGTTTGCGTTTTAAATTAAATTTGCCGGAAGCGTGCATGTCTGCGTGAGAATGTATGTGTCTGAGTGTGGGTGTACATGTGTATGTGAGTGCTAGAGTGTACGTGTGAGCTATTCCTTTGGCAGTTTCAGCAACGCATTCACTCTTCTGCATGCCACTCGTATATATGTCTAAATAAACGCCATTACCACTATTTTATTTGAGCTCACTCAGGTGTGATAAATGAATTCAAATGCATATGTTGTTCCATTTGTTGTTGTTATTGTTGATGTTGTTCCTTTGGTTGTTGTTGTTCCTTTTGTTGTTGCTGTTTCTATGAGGCAGGCGTTACGCTGCACGAGCTGACGAGTGCTCTTATAAATATTTATGATCGCACTAGCGCTAGTCGGATTGTGTTGCCGGGTTGCCGTGTTGCAGGTTGCAAGTTGGTCAATGGGCCAACCGAGTCGGGTTGTCCTTTTATGTGCGGTTAGCTGCCGTGATTGAATTGGCCATATCCGGTCAGCTAACAGGCTGACTGGCTAACTGAATGACTGACTGTCGGAATGACTGTCGGAATGCCACTGAATGCAGCATTGCAACAACAGTTCATGGGGCTCATGCAAATGATTGCAGGCAACCAACGAGCCCATTTTGTCGGATTGTCAGTCGGCACTACGAGAATCAAAATGCGTTGTCTACTTTTCAGATTCGCATCGTTAACGAATAATGAGTTCACAGGCAAACCCAAACAAAAGATAGAAAAACGAAAACTGAATGAATGATTCAAATAAAATATGAACAAAACGATTATCGAAGATTTGATACCCTAACAGAGCGATTTTGAGAGATTTTGACAGTCGGGGAGAATGGAAAAATATGAAATAAAATGATTACTTCAACTATCGATTGTACTACAAACTACTCTAATTTCACTAAGCTTATCTTAGTTAATAATATTAACTTAATAAATCATTATGAATATTCCCATAATATACTGCTACTTTAAGCTATAAAATGCATGTAACTTGATCAAGAGTACGAGTATTATATGTAGGTCAAGTCTCATTAAAAAGCCAAGCTCCTGTTATTTTCAGCTGTCTCCCTCTCTCTCCCTCTCTCTCTCTCCGTATCTCTCTCCTTGCTGTTCATCAATATCGCAAACAGTGACTCAACTAGCAGAGATTGCGGTTCCGAATACGATTCTTGATGACCGATAATGCCGCACGTAACGGCAATTGGGCAAATGATGATGCAACGACTTCTCAAAGAGGGTGGGGGGAGTGTGGCACGTTCCAGACGGCAGTCAATCGTTTGCAACAATCGTTTGCAACATCTCGTTAAAGGAGCCTTCCTTTGGCCAGCCATCCAGCTAGTTAGCCAGGCTCGTAAGTCATTTAACATTTTGAGGTATTTAATGAGCCAAAAAGTTTTTGCCGGACATAAATTAAAAGTCGAGCCGTCAGTTTGGTCTATTCGCCTGTTGGACCATTTGCCTGTTGGCCCATTGGTCCATTGGCCAGTTGGGGCCAGGTGTTGGCTGACCAACCCAGTGGCAGACGCTCGACCAGCCAATGGCTCTATTAGCATGCCCATTAAAATTAGACAAATGGTTGCTGTTGCCGTTGCCGTTGCCATTTCGCATATCCGCAACTTTGGCCCAGACTGCAGATTTATGGCCCACTGAGTGAGTCTGTAAGCGGTCAAATCCTTGTGTCGGACTGTGGCCTTGATTTTAACTTGGCTTATATATTATTTTCTTTTTCATTCCTTTCGTTTTAGGCCTTGGCGCAATCACATACGCCACTTGAGAATTGCCATTTGTTATGATAAATGATTATGTTGCCTGCGTTGCAGGTTGCTCGTTGCCAACTCGTTTATGGCGGCCAAATTGACGCTGCCAGCCCGCGAATTGGCCCGAAACGGGACTCATGTGTGAAGGTCAATGAAAGGCAACAAGGCAGCGTAATCATCGTAATTGGCAGGAGCGCAGTTTCTTAGCTTTAAGCCAAGTTAAGCTTTCAACTCCTCTCAATGCCTCGACACTTTCTGCAATTGAACAAAAGTATCAAAAGAAAGCAATTTGCTTCATTCTTTGTCTTCTGCTCCACCTCTTTTGTGTGTTGTGTGTGTGTTTTGTAAGCCGCTCTGAATTGGTTGGGGCTGGGGAGGGGTGTTGGTGTTGGCCAGCCCTTTGCCAAATTTAACCCTTCACTTCATTAAACGTATTTTCCAATCCTTTTTCGGTGCACAAATCACTTTGCCGCAGCTACTGACAAAGCCTCCCAAAGACTAAGGTTCTGTCTGGGATGGGGGGTGTGGCCATAGATATTTGACAAGCAGCCAAACAAAAGCCTAATCGTGCAGCTGCCGCCCCTCACCCCCCATTCCCCGATACCCGATCAGTTCATCCCTCTGAGCCACACCTTTCGATGGCTGAGGAGCTGCTGCCGCCTTTTGGCTGTAATCCATCAAGCAGCTCTTCGGTTCACTATTTCCAGTCTCTGTCACTACAAATACCCAGCCGAGAGTACACGAAGGAAAAATAGGAGTGGGTGTAGGAGCTAAAGGCCCAAAACGTAGGCAGCAAATTGTTTTCTACTTCTTGCCTTTGTCTCTTGTTATTTCAGTTAGTTGTCCTTGTCCTTGTCGATATTGTTGTTGGTTTTGTTGTTGGCATATTAAGCATTTAAGCAGTTAGGACAGTTGTTTGGTTGATGGATCACCCGTTTTGTGGAGTCTATAAGTCATTTCAGTTGACATTTCATATTTTTTTGGGTGCTCAACTCCTTCCCTTCCATTCTCTCTCTGCGGCTTCGTCCTGCCAAATGAATGTTGACGCTGTGACAAATTAGAGCCCAGAGTCAAAGCCAGCTTAAAGGAGCTTCCGGTTGAAGTTCCTGCTGCTGCTGTTGTTGATGTTTAAGTTGTTTCTTTAATTGGTTGTTGCTGCTGCTGTCGACAGCTTGTGGCTGCCCAAAGTGCAACCGGGCCGGACACAGATATCGAATGCCGTTGACATGGCCAAAGGAATGACCTAATTGATATACATTTCACTCGACTGACAGCCTGTGAACTGACCACACGATTCTCGTGTCAAGACAAAGAAACAAAATGGCACTGATAATGACAGCCACAGAAAGTGTTAAGCTCAGACTTGGGGAAAAAGAGTAACAAAGAGAGAGACTGGCAGAGAGAAAGGATAGAAAACTAAAGTTGTTTACATAAATTTAATTGTACTGTAAATACAATTTCAATTAACACTGTTTCTAACTTAATTGAATACTCCTTTTTATAACCACTACTTATTAAAGAGGGATATTTTTTTAAGTTGGGAAGCCAACTTATAGCCAAGTCGTTAAATGTTTAAATAAGGACGTATTCCACCTACCTATTACCATTTACCGCATCCTTAGCTCCAACTCTAACTCAGATTAAACCTGATACAGATTATGATTTAATACCATCGAAAATTGGAAGAACTCAAGTGTTCAAATTAAAACAACTTGTAAGGCATTATGCACTCGATACTTTTACTTTTTACTTGTGTGTTCGTCCTTTGGTTCGTCTTAGTTTAGCGGCATTTGTTATTTACAACTGTGGCTCTTAAGCTGATCCCCGCGTGCAACTTGAAAGTTTCTCAAATGCTGCAGCTGCAACTGCAGCTTTCTGTGGCAGCTTTTTCAGAGGTGCGTCAATTTCAATGCGACACGCACATGACTTGGCCACAAACTTTGTTATATGTATGTCCATGACTGACAGGACAGCCGCACATTGCACATTGTACATCCTGGCCTGACTTGGGAGCAGACAGAATATATTCCGAATTTCCCTCGTCGATCTGCAGCAGCAGCAGCAGATGGTAAACTTTTTTGCAGTTTTCCGAACTTGCAACTTTTCTCATTTGTGCGTGTGCATTGGAAAGTTGCTGTCTACTGTCTGTTGTCTGTTTGACTGTTGCCTGTTGTCTGTTGTCTGCTGACTGCTTCTGCTTCTGCTGCACTTTTGCAAATGATGTCCAACTGCGACTCTCTCTTTCCCTCTCTTCATTTCTCTCTCCCTCTCTCGCTGGCCGAGGCACGAAACTAATCCGCAACATGATGACAAGAAAATTGAATTCTTGCAACTGTCAAATTGAATCTTCCTGTCTTCCTGCTGCCCTTTTACTTCCCCCCTTTCACTCCTGTTGCTCTTCTCCTTGAGTAGCACAAAATCAGAGCTTCAAGTTTTCGGTCCTATTACCACGCCCCTTTCTGTTCCTTTCTTGCCACTGCTGCAGTTTGTTTCAGCAAGCGTCCAAGGCAACGTGACAACGCCGAACGTCAAAAGCTGAACTCGTCCTCATAACCCCTCCCCTTTCTCTCCCCTTGTCCCTTCTTCCTCTTGCTCCATCATGCCTTACGCGACATTTTTACAAACAATTTTTGTTCCGTTTTTGCCGCCGCCGTCGCCGCCTAAGTGTTTTTTGTTGCTTGCCCCAACCTTTAGCCATTGAAAAATTTTACTTATTGACTCGCCTTTGGCAGCGACTGCAACGTCGACTGAGACGTCGACTGCGCTGGCGACTGCGGAGACGACAGCGACTGCGACAGCGAGGGGCTCATGATAATGACAGACTTCATCGATTACGCGATTATCGCAATGTCACTTTAGAATTTTTAGAAATTTTTCTCATTTCAGTTTGGCCCGAAAAGCTTTTAGCGAGCATTTCAGCCCTGCCACGCCCCCTTTGGCACTCTCCTCTTGCATTGCGCATTTTGTGGATGAAATTGCTCAGCTCCAAGTGTAATTTCACTTAAGCTCTTAAGCAGACAGCCTCACACCGCCCTCAGTTGTCGATTGCCAGCACTTGGATACTTTCCGCATTTGTATCGAAATAACCGATTGGCCCCCCTCAAGGCCCCAACCTGACCCCCATCCACGGTCACAGCGCAGAGTCACAGGCACATGTGTCGCAGTCAGAGGGCCACTTGGAATGTGTTTAGCTGATTAGCGCTAAAAGGATTTTGCAGCATTAAATCCGCTACGTGTGGAGAGGAGACTGGACAAGGGAAGTATTGAAAGTCATGTTATAATTAAAGTCAACAAAACAAACACAATAAACATTTCAAGTGTCATGAATTTTACAGTCAGCACAAATGTTTTTCACTTTTATTTAATCACTAATTTCGATGCGAATTCAACAACAACACAAATTAGTCACTACTCTTGGGAGTTGCGTGTACTTGCAACACTGACTGCCTAAGACAGTCGAGGGTCCAAGGGGCCAAGATTCCATTGCTGCAATTTATGTTCTACTCATGTTTGCCATGTGTGCAGGTAAACAATAAAATAACGAGTCGTCTGCAAAGTAAATTGCATAAAAAGAAATCGGGAAAAGCGCTGAAAAGGCAAAGGAAAATAGGAAAAGAAAAACAACATTTCTAGTCTGACATCCCTAACCTCTTACCCCATTCCTTCGCCTTTCATGCCCCATCGCATAGCACGTGCCAAAGGCAGGCAGGTAAATGTCTTACGCTTCTCTGGGCTGCCTAACAAACATGCAACACGGCGACTGAAACAGCTAACAAGGCAGCCAGCAGCCAGCAGCCATTGGCCCCGACTCAGGCCAACACTGTGCAGCAGCAGCAGCTGCCTGAGGCAGTTGCAAGCAGAAGCAGGTGCATGCAACATTTTTGCGCCCGTTTGCATATTTGTCCCAGGACTCGGGACTCGACTTTATTGTTGTTGGCCTCAGCACAAAAGCAGAGTTGAGAAACAGCAATTTGGCTTTTAAACAATTTTTGCCTCTTTAATATCGTTAAATGATTTGCGTCAATAATAGAAATCTTCAAGATCTAAAAATTAATAGATTCTTAAAATTAAAATTGATTTTAATTATGAAATAACAATTTATTGCAAATATTTCTGTAGGTATTCGTTTAAAGAATTTGCTTCTTGGCTTCGTTAAAATTTGTTATGATTTGTGTCAATAATAGAAACAAATAAAAAAAAATGTAGATACAAATATATAGAATATTTGTACATGTGCAAATATCTCAAAAATCTAAAAGAACTAAACAAAAATAGATTTAAAAAGCTAAAAATTATTTTAGTTATGAGCATACAATTTAGGTGAGATATTAACTTTAGTATTGGCAATCTAGTCCGAATTTGTGTTATTTAATAAATACGTATACGTTATTTAGACTGAGAAACATAATATTCTGTTCATTTATCGCATTTTATTGACAAAAAGTGTCTTCAAAAATGTGTATTTCTGGTTAAATCTCTCTCTTAGTTTGTCTGTTTGTTGGTTTTGTCAACGAATTTCCAATTAATGTGGCAAACAGCGAATGGAATTGAACTTCATTAGGTGAATTCGGTGCGAGTGGCAGCTGGTCAATGCACATTCGCATTCGCATTCAATTTAAAGCGCCAAATCGAAATGCTGCGTGACTTAATTAAATTGCAATGCCACTGTGATGTAACAGTGCCACAGGCACTGTATTCCAATTGCCTTTGCCCCTATCCACCCCCCGCCTAGTGCCACATGTCGCCACTTGGGGAAGGCCAATATCGACATTATCTATTTAGAAACACAATAGAAGCGCCGCGGCAGTGAACGTGATATGCAAACGTGAACAATTAGCTTTTTGAAATAGATATACACACACAAGCACATCATACTCATGCACACACAAACACTCACACACACACACACGCATAGTGTGTAAATATAAATATGTTTTGCCTAATCGGCTAATGCATCTGATGAGATGAGGATGAGTCTTAAGCGTTGCACGTTTCAATTTGATGTCGCTAATTTAAATGCATGCCGCCCCCCATTTGCTGACTGACCGACCGACCGACCGACCCTTAGTGGCCACGCCCACTTGCTTCCAAACCACAGATACGCCTACGAGTGTGTGTGTAATCAGCAAACAGCGTATGGCATTATCATTATCAAAAGCAGCTGCAACTGTTCGATGATTGCCCTTTGGCAGCAAAGTCTTTGGCGAACGTCGTTGTCATTGTCATTGTCATTGTCCTCGGCCATCAAAGAGACTTGCAAATGGCGTGTGAATTGACATGTGAGTGTATACACACACACACACACACACAACTATCATTGTGCGTGAGTGAGTGAAAGGATAACGCGCTCATGGAGTGTGACTAATGCCGACGTGATGATGATTAAGTTGTTGTCCCATTGCGTGCAAGTCAATGGCGTCTTACGGTCGCCACTCTGGAGATTTGTGGGCGTGTCTCTCCACAACACTGGAGTCAGCGATTGAGTCAATCCAAGTCCCAGTTCCATTTGTAGTGCCATTGGCAATTGCTCAACCCACGCACGTGATTCAATTAGAGTTCTGGCCGAGAGCGTTGCTCCAAACTAAAACCGAAACTGTGAATTCAACTCATTTTTGCCAATAATAATCAGTCAGCTATCCTGCGGGATTTGTAGCGTCGTTGCCGTTTTAATTATGTTGCTAATTAGTTGCCAGACGTGATGTCTTTGAACCACAGCACAGCAAAGGCTTCACTTGCTAATCTTCAAAAGAAAGAGAAGAAAAGAAAAGAGAAGATTGCAGATTTGAAATGTGTCTTTTGCTGCAATTTCAACTTCAACGGAGCTGGAGAAAATTGTGACAACACTTTGCTTATGCTGACAGTCTAACAATTGCCAAGAAAAGAATTGTTGGAAAAAGGGAATCATGGATGCTGGCATAAGTCCTTCTGCTGCTGCTGCTGTAACCTGAACTGCCAATCAAAGAGGACTCGTCGAGACAGGCACGATGATAACAAGTTGTCCTTGTCCCCCGAAAATTCAGAGTGACAAACACAAACTGCGGGATAAATCTTGGCAGAAAACGAACGTTCTGCAACTCGTAGCAATCTCATTCCATTCTGACAACAGCAATTTGAACTCGGAATTGATGTTGTCCCTTGGATTGGGCTGCATTTTCAGCGGTGAATTCACCGCTCCCTGTCGCACGTGTCAATGCGTCGTTGAATGCTCAATTAAATTTTTGGACTGATTCAGTGTGTCTGAAGGTGAAACTGCGGATCAGGGCCAGCAACCGATTTTCAATTGTAATTGAGGTTTCGATTGGTCTTCGAATTGGAATTGCTATTGAGTTTTTTTGCATTGGCCTTTGGCCACTTGAAGGACAACGATTTGGCTCTGAGACCCGCTTGACATTTGCTGCGGCCAGGAATGAATTTTATTGGCCATATTCGCTAAGCATGAATGTTTGAATACTTTGAATGTGCGCTGGCTCATGAATTATTCACTGCTGCTGCAGTTTGATTAGGTTTATTGATATGCCCGTGGGCAGAGGCGTGGGCATTGGCCACTTCAGGCTGCAACAAGGAGAAAAATATTGGCAGCCATTTCGATAAGGCATGTTTACAAAACACTTACAAGTCGGACACACACACACACACACACACACACACACACACAGAGAGTCCGTCTCAAAGTGCCTCCTTTCCTGATGCCGTGATGAATGAATGAAGTTAATGAAAGTTTATTGAGCGCAAGGCAAAGCACTTGAAATGCGTCGGGGACGGTGATTGAGCCATTGCCTGACTGACTGATTGACTGACTGATTGACAGATTGAATGACTCTCTCTGTGAGCTCCTCTTTGTCGAGTTTAATGAATTTTGCCAGTTAAGCGGAAACGGAAATACTGTGCCAACGTTTTGTAATATGTGTTGCTAAACAAAGTGTGGGTGTATGTGAGTGTGAGTGTATGTGTGCGTGCGTGTGTACATACATATGTGAAAGGATTTTACACGTGGCAATTGCAAAGTTTTCAATTGTGTCTGAGAGCCTCTGGAGCTTATTGAAACACTTCTCGTTTGCTCGCTCTTTGGTTTGTCTCATTTTTCAGCTATTGTCTCAGTCATTAGGCAGCAAACTTCACCCCCCCCCCCCACTTCTCATTTCTCTTTGGAAACTTCTCTCTCCCTCTCCTTTTTATTGCTTTATCATTGCTATTGCCTGTTGTCCTTATCTGCCCATTTTCCCATTTGAGTTTTCGTGTAAAGTTTTCTTTGCTTTGGTTTCCTTTTATTTGCCACTTTCATTGGGACTTGTATTACATTTGCGAACCTAACAACAAATTTACATGCAAATAACTTTTTCAACTTTGGCACTTCACATGCCACAACACACAGACACATTTACAGTCACACACACACTCTCACACAAACGTGTGTCGCCTCAATTGCCACTTATCAGCTCATCGATGAGGTTGCTGAAAGTTTTTTGCGGCTCATCGCCTGTTTTTCAAAAGTTTCTTTTGCCGGCTTTTTTCTGTTTTCTGATCGGATATTTTATTGGCAATCGACAGATATATATCTGGTTATCTCGCATTAATATGTGATTTTAATACGCACATTAGTTAGGCCAAATCCAAGTCCTTTGATGGCCATAAAGGGCTGACACCTCCGTCCATTTCCCCTCTCACTACACGTGTCAACATCTGAGCCTTGCGTTGAAACAGAGTCGGATTAACCGCAGCCGAACAAGGCCAGAATTGACTGACTGCTTTACCTGATAATAATCATAAATAACGACAGGAACCACACACCAGACTGACAGATCCTTTGATGCACTGATTCACTACAGTGAACCTGCTCGGACATTGTGTGAATTATTTGTATTTCGGTCAGTGGCTTGAGTTACAGCTGCGGTTCTGGCCAACAGTTGACACTTGGCCCGCATCCGTTTCACTTGCCCAGTATTTGATTTGTTAAAGCTCGATTCTGGCAATTAAATCGCATTCCGTAATTAGCAAACTGTCAACGCGATTGGACCTGGTCTGGTCTCGACTCTCAGAAGTTCATGTTGTTGGTCCCTTGCAGCATTTAAAATGCATGGCATGCCACAAAATTTGTTATGCAACGCGATACAAACTATCGAATTGGGGTTAGCTCAACAAGCTGAGTTTTCCCCTCGAATTCTGTCCACTTCGTACCCCGTTTAGCTGCCCCTTTTCCTGTACAAGTTTAAGTTTCAATTTCCATTTGTGTTCAACTTTAACATTGATTTAGGTAATCGAAGCTTGAGAGAGCTCGACGGGGCGCCGTGTTGTTGTGTTGCATGTTTTGTCGCCCCCATGCGGTTAACTTTACTGCCTCGCCTCGCGACGCCCCTTTCCCCTTGCCCCTCTCCTTTCACTCCACCTCGGCCGCAATTTGTATTTGTTAATTTTGATTTGTTTGCTGCATTTCGTATTATGCGGAACTGCGAAGTCCTGTTGGCAATGCAAATTGATTTCGCAAAATGATTTTAGTCTTCTTGTTGCTGTTGTTGCTTATTGCTATTTTTCTCGCTGCTGTTGTTGCAATTGCCGCTGTTTGCCAACCAATTTCGTTTGGCTCTGTTTTTTGGCAAGTAAATATGCGTTTCAGCAAATATTTTTGCTCGTTGAGTGTTCCGCGTGTTTGTTTGTTTTTGGCGCATACTTATATTATTTTTAATACCCTGACAGAAACGATTGGAATATTTTATTATGCTTTTCTGCTCTGAATGAGTAAGTTCATCAATTAGTTATATCACCTTGTTGTATGGTATTTACTCAACAAGTAAACTCAACGAAAATATCAATTGGTTTATGAGCATAATTTTTGTGTTGCTTAACTTGGCTTACTTCTCATAGGGTATCTCGTAGTCGAGCTTTCACAGTAATGTGATAGGTACTTTCAATTTTTTATTTTGAGTTTGTTTCTGTCAAAATGTTTGCTTTTAATTCCGGTTACTTCCAGTGTACGCCATTTTAATAACGATAACAAACTGACGGCAGCGGCAACGCATCAGCAAATTTCAAACCGGCGGACGACTTAGGACTTACTTACGAAATCAATATGACACAAATTGCTGGGAGCTTACACCCTTGAACACACGCAATATGCGCTACTAAACTTAAGCTGTGCATTTATTTATGCTGCCAGCCCCAAAGTATGCTACACTTTTCAATAAGTATCTAATATTGAAAAATTTTGCTGAACTAGATGAATTTTTCATAAAAAAATAACATGAAAATAATGTTAATTAATTTAAACTATATATTTAAGAAACGAATTTAGAATTTATCTTAATTGTAAGATGTAATTATATATTTCCATCAGTCCCAAAGTATTAAGATCAAAGCATAAATTCAATGAATGCAATCTGAGCCTTTTGTTATAAATGCAACATTACTATAAATTGCATACTTAAGATAAGATTAAAAATAAATATATGTACATGCATCGCATTGTTCTGGCAAACTAGTCCCTCGACGAGGACAAAGTTTTGTGTACTTTAATTTAAAGTGTGCAGAACTTTGGGCCAAATTAAATTACAAATATTGATTTTCAAGTTGATGAGCTAAGTTTATTGTGTTATGAACTCGTATAGCAAGGCATGCATAAATAGTTAGAAATTCATTTAATGTTACTATAAAGTTGCCAACCTAATAATAAATTTAATACGGATAATATAAATATAACTAGCAATCTTAGAATGGCAGCATAAAATTTAAAGCAAAGGCCTTTAGTTTAGGGTTTGTATTTAAAGTTGAGTTTTAATGTTCTACTAAAAATGACCGTAGAAAGGAGCTTATTTTAAGAGTGGTGGTGATAAGAGGATTATGCAGTGTTATCGAAGTACAAATTTGAATAAATCAAAGCATGAAAGTGTAAAAATTAATAGTTGAACTGTTGAAGGTTTTTTTTATTTAATTTTATTTTAATTTAATTCAAATGCAAAAAATTTATGTATGGCTCTTGACATTTCACTTTTTACTAGCTGGTAATTAAATTTGCATTTAGGGAGCAAAAAGTTGAATTTATGTATATGAATGTTAGAGCAATATATCAAATACTTGCGGATATATAATTTACAAGTGTTTAAATTATTTATATATGTATATACACAAAAGAATTTATGTGACTCGGTAAATGATTTCAGTTTGACAGGAAAATGTGTGTGAGTGTGAGTGTGTGTGTGTGGTTGCTGTCAACCAAAGTGCGTGAGAAGCGGATGCTGCAAACCGGAAATGGCAATAACAAACAACCTCATGAATTAATGCGGCTTTTCACCGCTTCATAATGCGATACATAATCTATTTGTTATTGATCTGCCCTCGTTTACATTTGTAATGCGATTGATTTCCTCTTCTTATTATCACTGGTTACTAATTCATTAACGAATCATAAAAAAGTCACTGAATATTTCATAAATTTCAAATGAAATTCTTTTCCAAAAACGATTTTTTGATCATTGCAAATTTGCACTTATAATTCTGTGCTGGATTGGAACTGTTTGCCTGTCGCACGCTACATCCTGGCACCATCCTTGTTGTTGTGCCTTTTTAATATTTCGCTGTTGACATCTTGCCGTGTGTGTTGTCTTTTCTCTCATTCACACATAAATATGCTCACACTCTTCTCACTTTCATTCACAGTGGCGTTTTTGTTGTTGAATTTCATTAAAATTTGGGCCCATTTGCCATAATTTGTATTTTTTCTCTTTTCTCTGTTTTTTTTTTTTATTTGGTTGTTATACGAATGACAGCTACGCCCCTGCCACGCCCCTGTTGACTCACAGTCAGCGCAGCGCATTCGTTGCTGATTTCGTGCCACAGATGAGCTTGACAAGCAAATGAAAAAATATACAAAAGACTCTCGCATTTTGTGCAGCGCGATGTATGCGAGCAATAAGTAAACTTCAAATAAGCAAAAAGTGTCGTTTGTCGGAGGGGACTGACTAGTAGATACCCTGTGTATGTTAATTGCAATTTAGTTGGCACTTCAGATTTCTTTTCCTGAGTAACTATTCAAGTCTTTGAGTTTTATACCCTCTTTTATGTACATGCTGTAATTATAGGGTATTAAATGTGTCGCATTTCACTCTTCTCACCACTTGACGCATCATTTGTGGCGACCCAATGAAATGCCAGACAGTGTCAGAAATGATGGCAACTCGATGACCCCGTTACGACCACATTACACACACACTCAAACACACACACACACACTCAAAGAGAAGAAATATTTCACTTGCGTTTGCTGTGCAGTCTATTAAGCAAGTAATGCGCTTTAAGGTGAGCCGATTTATTTGCGGTGGTTAAAGTTGACACTGATTTTTCCATCGATTATGGAATGTTTACTTAATAAATTATAGCACTTACTCGAGCGAACGAGAGATGGAGTGAGAGAGAGAGAGAGAGCAAATGGCAGGCAGATGAGGCATCACTCATACGCACTGTTGACTCCGGATGCAAGCAACGTTATTCATTTATGTATGTATGTACATATACATATACGGTGTACGATGTACGGTGTACGAGTATTTGCCACCATTAAACACTGCCAACGTTCATTTATAAGAGCTAATGCTAATGCATTTCGCATTAATTTCGAACAACACGACAACACGACTTGGCAGCAAGATGCATGCGAAAATGAAAATGAATTGCTTGAAATTAGTTAAAACGCATTTGACGTTTTCTAAGTTTGGCGTTAAGTTTTCTACTGCCGATACGTGCGTGCTTCAAGGGGGCTAAAGGGGGCTGAAGGGGGTTGTGTATGGATGG
>JBAMBK010002228.1:0-44143 GCA_037043435.1 Drosophila suboccidentalis | reverse complement strand
CAAAATAATTACATATATGTTATTTATTTCCAAGACTGTTGGATTCATTCCATTTCTTTCCAGAATTAGTTCAGCTGGATTAAAATTGGTATTTGCTTTGAGTATTTCAGCTAAAAGTGAGTGCAATATTTTTATATGCATAAATTAAAGTTGATTTAAATTGAATTGAATTAAATCTCTAATGATTTGTCTACTTGGGCAATCCTTCGCGCTCTGCCCAGTCAAGCCAAGAGCCTTCGTAGTTTTTGACGTTCTGGAAGCCCAAGGCGGCGGCAGCTTCTGCGGCCTTTAAGCTGCGTCTTCCAATCTTGCAATGGAATATGATTTCCGTGTCGCTTTTGGGTTTGTTCCGTCCATACTTGGATTTGAAAAGATGATCGCTGATAGCTAACTCTTGGCTAACGATGCCCAATGGAATGTTAATGCTCGATGGAATTTGACCAGTTTCCTTCAGTTCGTCTGGTTCACGCACATCAATTAGCAGTTTTTGCGGTTCGTTTTCCAGTTTTTTGACTGCAGCATAGTCCACAATTCCAATAGCACTGTTGTTGTTGTTGCTATAGAAGCGTTGGGAAACAACAAAGGAGAGTTGATTTCCAGCTTTCGGTTGTGCCGGCAGTATGTGAGTTGTGCGCAATTTGCAGCCAGCTGCTCTCATCGCAATTGAACAATATTTGAGAAGCATTTTTTCTATTTATTTAATGCACTATTTTGAAAACAAACGTTATGTAAATTTGCTTCACTAGCGTTGCCGGCAATCAGCTGCTCGACAGTGCTGCCGGACTACAAAATGATATTATGTACATTATGTGTCGTATCGCTCCTGAAAAAAGTAATGTAAAGTAGAGCATTTTATTGCTATCGATCAGTGCTGCCAGACTGTGCAATGACTTTCTAGTGAAATGCGCGCGAAGAAAACACGACAATTTGAAAATTTTCAAACTTGGAGCGAAACCAAAAAGGCTGCCAACTTGTTTAGCCAAAGTTGGGCCAGGGCTGCCACACAGATGCAACTTTTAACGAGCTTTTTTGGAATTTATTTTGTTGACAATTCTTAAAAAAATTAAATAGTTCAAAAATAATATTTCAAGCGCAATTCAAATAACCAAGGAAATTATAAATTTTCTAAAATAATAAAGTTCATTTTAAAATTGGTTTGAGGCACGCTGACCCCTTGCTTGGTGAAGAAACTAAATTATTAGTAAGAAATTCTTAAAAAAAATTAAAAAAAGATCGAAAAAAATATAACAAAACTCCTGTGAAAGCTTCAAAGTTCTAGCTTCAACATTTATTTAAAATAAAAAAATGTTCATATTTAACAACTTTTCGGCAAAGTGTTAAAGTGTCAAATATGATATCGTTGCCAAGGCTGCCATCTTTTTTTGCCAATGCAATCCCTTTCATGGGATTAAAATCAGCTGATTGCATTTAGATGCAGTTACCAAGTTTGGTGGTAAACCCCAAGCCCCATTGGAAGAATTGGCCAATCAATACAGCGAGAAGCTATCGTATATGCCTTACTCATTGGTGATCACAAGCAAATGTTTTCGCATACGGATATCAAGGAGATCAAAAAAGTGATTAATGCTAATAAACCAGTAGTGGCGCGACATAATCTCATTTGAACAAATAGATTATGGGAATAGTAAAAACTATTAGTTTATACATAGCTGGGATTGTTACCAAGTGCTTGACATTATCACTTAACGACAGCGTGTAGTGTGTGTGTGTCAAGGCAAAGGCTCAATCAAGTTCGCATCACATGATAAGTTTGTATACTCAAGCCGCCTTATTTATTGAAAGTTGCTGTCGTCGCTTGATTAATTCAATTAATCGTTAAATAGAATAGCGATCCCGGATTCAATTACACATATACACATATGCATTCAAACTTACGTATTTATATAAATGTGTGCTTCACACTGATAAGCGAACAAGAAACAAATTGTTTTCTTCTCTTCCCGCTAGAAGTTGATTAAATAAAATGGGGTTTTTTTTGCATATTTGCGAGCAAACCGTATAATACTACTAATCTTATTTATTTTGATGCTGTCATTGAATGAAAATACGTAGTTCCAAAGAATGTACCGTTTGCGTTAAAAGCTGTACCCACTCTCGTTTTCCTCAAACATTGAAAAGGTACCATTTTATAAGATGGTACGAGTGTACCAAATGTGACGGCTTATGGTAGTTAATATTTTGTACCAAAAATGCACATCTAAGAAGGATGTTTTATTAAATACATTCGTATCCTTTGTGCCTTATCGCGTTTACAATCACAATGTTAAAGGCGTTAATGTGCATTGCGATTGTTTTTCCCATGAACTGACCGTTAACATTATCGCCCATAAAGCTCTGCTGATAACAAGCATACATATGTACATATTTATGTCTATTAATCCCGGCAATCTTGGGTCATCGACGTCACCAAGCGGCGCGTGCCATAAGAGTTTACTTGAGACCAAATCGGACAGGAATAATCAGAGAATACTACAATTTAGAATTACTAGTAAACAAGTTGTGTCTACTAATTAATTCTGAGTATTACAATTATTTGTAAATTTGTATTAAACAAGTTGGCGTAATCGCTCAGAATAGGTTCAAATGAACGAGAACACTTTTCCAGTCATCTGGAAAACTGCATCAATTGTATTAATATTATTATTAATTGGCAACTCAAGTAATTTTTATGCAAATTATGTTTATTTATCAATTAACGTGTATAAAACTAATATTGAAATCGCAAAATACAACTAGCTTCGAAGTTAGACCAAGAATCTCAGCTGAATTAATGGCAACTAAATACGTACATATATAGGATACAATTGCAGTTCCTGTTTCAAAAAACGAAAAGGTAAAACAGTGCCGTCGAGAAGTAAACGCTCATCACAATTTGTGTTCATTTGCGCTCTCCAATGTGTCCAAGGGATTGTCCGACGCTTATCTTCTGACCAGCCTCAATATCAAATTGGAAATTCTTTGGCGCCTCAAAGAGCAACACAATTGTGCTGCCCATGTTGAACTGTCCAATGAGATCGCCCTTGTTGAAGCTGATTGAGGAGGAATCCTCCTTATTAACCAGCTGCAGTTCATCGTATTCATAGGTGCTTGGCGGATGAGCGCCGACATTGAAGCCGGTCCAGCGATTGGTTTTCAACTGTGAATCCATGTAGATTTCCACAGAGCCCACATTGGTGGCACCCACAGCCGTATAGCTGAAGAATCCATGCTTCCAGTTGCCCATGTAGAGCACACGCTCGTTCAGACAGAAGAGATTGGGCAGCCAGCTGGCTACCGATGGACTCACCGATAGCAGCTCGCCAGAGAAATGACGTCGCACCGTCGGCTGCCATGCGGCGGCCGAATGAAAGCGATGATAATCTCCCGGTGCCAGATAGATGACGCATTGATAGAGCTCGGTGGAACCATCTCGTTGCTGTTTCAATGCCTGGGCATAACTGCCTGTCGATCTGTCAATGGGACCGAGGAAGTCCTCGATGCTATAGTTGACGCCCTTGACCTGTTCAATGCGAGAGTCCGAGGCGCGTCCAAAGTGCAACACCTTCCCGTCGGCCGGGGAAACCAGAGGCGCCTTGGAATCGATGACACGGACTCCCTCCTTCAGAGGACGCGTAAAGAACTCGGCCATGCTGTTGTAGTGATGCAAATCCGGATACAAGGCCTCATTGATGTTCACATTAAACATGTTGGAGTACCAGCCGTAGACATAGGGACGCATCACATTGGGCATATAGCAGGAGGCCAACCAGCCCCAGCAGCGACTCATGATGCGCAACGGGAGCGAGCAGTAAACCATCGACTGGAACTCGGAGGCAGTGCTCGGAGCTCCGTCGCGCGAGCAGCGCATTTTGTGCAATTGCCATTCGATGGCCCCAAACACACAGAGGCCCATGGGCGCCCAGCGCAATAGGAATCCCGTCCAGCGTGAGAGCACATTTCGACGCACTGTCAGTTGACTCTGTTGTTGTTGTTGATGCTGCTGTCGTTGTCGTTGTTGTTGCTGCGGCTTCGATTTGGACACCGCTGAGGATTCATTAGAAGCCGCATTTGTTGGCAATTGCCGAAAGTGTCGCAGCATCGACCAATTCCCATTTTGTGGCGTCTGTTTTTGCTGCAGCTGTTGCTGCTCCTGCATTGCTTTGCGCACATTGCCAGCCTTTAATAAAAAACGACCGCGCGGTACAAAATAAGAAACCATTGTTGTTGTTGTTGTTGTTGTTGTTGTTGTCGTTGTTATTGTCTGGAATTATCGCTCTCTCTCTGTGCTTCTCGTTCTTTCTGTGAGCAGCACTAGCTTTTGTTGCGTGGGATGATCGTACTCTCTGTCTGTCTCTCTCTCTCTCTATTACTCCCTTTTCCTCGTCCTTTTCGCACACAACGCCACCTGTTGTTGTGCAGAATTATCGTCGTTTCCCCTTCTCGTCTCGTTCTTCTTTTTACCACAAGCAGCGCCACCCGTTATTGCGACCACGCAGTCGGCAAACTTTGCCTGATTACGTATTAACGCTTAATGCGTGCGTTGATCTTTGATAAAAGTACCAAATACAAAAAAAAAAGGTGGCGCGTTGCGTAGCGTTGATTTTCCTATATAGATTATATGCTATGGAGCTGGAAACATGCGCATATAGACTTGAGCAAGTGGATTTTCAGTCAGAAAATGTAGTTTTTTTCCTTGTCTTTTGTTGTAGTTCAATGCGAATGGTTGCGTTGTAGTGGGAGAAACGACACTTCCGTTATGTAGCACTGCCGGGCGACGACTAAAATACTGAAATGAACGCAATGTGCGTTGAAGAATCAGATTGAGATTGTGTATGGTATGTAGGCGCCATTATGACTACGTCGCATGTGATTTTGCTCACCAAAACAAACGCAACGCTCTCCAGCAGTCGGACGTCTACTTGCTTTATCAATGCCTCTTCTCTTGTTTTTTTGTTACTTGCTTCTTTCTGATTATTATTTGTTGTAGCATCAACAACAAGCCGTTCAGTTGCTCAAGGTTGCCGTAGCGCGCGCCTAAATGTCTTTAGTGTGTTGACTGATAAACTGGTTTTTTTTATTTTGCTTTTGTTTTGGTTTTTCTGTTATGTTGACAACTGTTTTGTCTTTTATTTCAATATTTACTACGCAACTACGCCCGCAGCTTTGTGCAACAGGGTGGCAGCTCTGTGGTAAAAAGGAAGCTAGAAATAGCCAAAACGAAATAAATAGAGCTAGAAATAGCCAAAAAGTTATAAAAAGAGCAAAAAAAATTATCTGAGAAACAAGTCATTCAGGCCTGTTCCGAATTTCACTTTCGATAAGTTTTTTCGGAGTTGAATTTCTTTAACCTGCTCTAATACCATTTCTGCTATATTCAGCGAATTGATATCACTATGAGTTGATGAATTTTGATAAAGCGAAAAACGATCATTTTCAAACACTAAATGCTTTAAAGTAAAAAGTAAAAATCGGAACAGGCCTATATTCTATAGCATTTTTTAAATTTTCTAGCTTTTGCAATTACAAAACTGCTAATTGTAACAACTTAATATCTAAAATGACATCACTGCTACTGCTGCAAAAGGGTGGCAACTCTGTGAATCTGCGAATTGAACAGCTGATTGATTATTTGTGTATTGACTTGTTTTTCATGCAAAAATTACATTTTATGCAGTGACTAAAAGGAATAGAATATTCAGGCGCCAACAACATGACAGAGGCAGAGAAACAGCCGGCCTCTTTCGCCTGCCAGCGCTGCCTGCAACCAATTGTGCTGGACGAGCAGCTGGAGAAGATTAGTGTGCATGCGATGGCTGAACTCTCCTGTATGACAAATCTATAGATTAATAATAACAATAACAAAGTGCGATTAAATACTCTGACTTTTTGCAGTGCCCATCTATGGGGGTAATGTGAATACGATTGATCCACAGGATGCCAACAGTTTTGACCACTTTGTGCCGCCATTCAGGCTGACTGACTCAATCAACGGCACGGGATTTATGCTCGTGTCTGATGGACGTGATAACAAGAAATTGAGTGCTGCATTTAAGCTGAAAGCAGAGCTCTTTGATTGCCTGTCCTCCAATTCGGAGATTGATCATCCGTTGTGCGAGGAGTGTGCGGATTCGATGCTGGAAATCATGGACAGAGAACTGCACATTGCAGAGGATGAATGGCACGTGTATAAAAAGTATCTCAATGAACTGGAACAGCAGCAGGAAGGTCCGAATGTGGATGCCCTGGACAAGGAACTGGAGGAACTGAAGCAGAGCGAGCAACAATTACTAGCCGAATTGGCAACCTTGAAGGTAAATGGATAATATATATATCTATCGATTTCATACTTATCTATTGATTTCTACTGGAAGGCCGAGGAGAAAGTCTTGAATGATGCCATCGAACAGGAGGAAGTTGAAAAAGAAAAACTCCACGAACAGGAGGAAAGCTATTGGCGTGAATACACGAAGCATCGGCGCGAGCTGATGCTGACGGAGGACGACAAACGGAGCTTGGAGTGCCAGATTGCATACTCGAAGCAACAGCTGGACAAGCTGCGTGATACCAACATATTCAACATTACATTTCACATCTGGCATGCCGGGCACTTTGGCACAATCAACAACTTTCGACTGGGACGCCTTCCGTCTGTCTCCGTCGACTGGTCGGAGATTAATGCCGCCTGGGGACAAACAGTGCTTCTGCTCTCGGCATTGGCACGTAAAATCGGTCTGACCTTTGAGCGCTATCGTGTTGTTCCATTCGGTAATCATTCCTATGTGGAGGTGCTTGGTGATAATCGAGAGCTGCCTCTCTATGGCAGCGGTGGATTCAAGTTCTTTTGGGACACCAAATTCGATGCGGCGATGGTTGCATTTCTCGACTGCTTGACGCAGTTCCAGAAGGAGGTGGAAAAGCGCGACACCGAGTTTCTGTTGCCCTACAAAATGGAAAAGGGCAAAATCATTGATCCTTCCACTGGCAATTCCTATTCCATTAAGTGAGTATAAACACGCATGTCAAAACATTTACCTGCAAATCCTGTATCGATAACTTCTCTCTGTTTCTAGAATCCAATTCAATTCGGAGGAACAGTGGACAAAAGCTTTAAAGTTCATGCTGACGAATCTAAAATGGGGACTCGCCTGGGTCTCGTCCCAGTTTGTGACGCAATGAAAGTTGTCGATCAATTGATACCATTTTATTTATGTAAAATTAATTAGTGCTTAATTAAAAATAAATCTTTTAACATTTAATTGCCGCTTTCTTGTCAGTTTCCTCCTCGCTGTCGTCGGAGTCCAAATCGCTGCCCGAAAGATCGTCATCAATCCAGAGAGCTCCTTTTTTCTTCTTATTGTTCTTTGCCTTGTCATTTGTGGTGACTTTACGTTTGACTCCAGTCAAGGTGGAAGCACTACTGGAAGGTTTGTCTTCCACGCGCTCTGGTTCCGCAGACAGTTTAGCTTCCTCTGCCTGTTTGAGTCCCTCTTCGAAGGCATCGTTCACCTTCTCTGTCAGTTTGGCCCGTGCCTCTTCATACTCTTCGTCTTTGAATTCGTGTTTGGGCACTGCCAGCAACTTCTCGATTTTGCGTTTCTTGCGCTCCTCTGCCTCACGTTCGCGCTCGCCCTGCTTCTCCAGCCATGCCCTGACGCGCTTCTCTTCATTTATATCGCGTAAGCGACGTCCGCTCAAATCGCGACATGCTTCTCTATTTGTGGTCTTCTCGATTTGCGCGCCAATCGCACGCAGCATGGAACCGAATCCGCCTTTGCCGCCCACCTCGCGCAATATGCAATGGATACTACCAGTCTCATGCTCATTGTTATCATGTTCATTTAAACGTTTGCCATTGCTTATGAGGTAGTATTCATTGGTCTGTAAATGCTGTAAAAAATGTCGTTTATTATTATTGTTGATTTCCACCAGCAATTTGTAATTACTTACTGTTGCCTCCTCGATATAATCACAAATTTTGTCATATTTAATGCCATTAGTATTGACAGTAATTAACTGTTTATTGTTTATAAAAATATTAATCACCATTTCAGATTTTCTTTTTCTTCTGCTTTACTTCTTGGCATTTCCTCTTTGCGCTGCTTCATCGGCCCTTTCAGTGTGCGTTAGAAAGAGAAAGAGGTAATGCAAGCGTTTATCAGCCAGTACAGAGTTGCCGTGCTTTTTATTTTTAATAAAAATCGAGTTTAATTTCTTAAAACCAGGTTGATTATACATGAAAAACAATTGTGATTGCTACAAATATAAATTTCATAAATTTTAAAGGTAGAAATAACAATTATATCATCGTTTTTAAGTAATTCAAGGAGTTGCCGCCATTGCGACAAAGCAATTGCGCCGAGTTGGCAGCACACTCTCTCGCACACAAAGTGCTCATTTAATTAGTTCGCATTTTAGACGACGAAAGGTAAAAATTTGGCGACGCGTTTATCGAACAATTTAAGCAGCACAACATAAAGAAAGTTAATAAAATTATACAAAAATCGGTAGCGGACGCTATTTGGCGCCGAATGATATGTGCTAAAATATCGATGGTGAAATAGAATGCGGTAAATTTACAGCCGCAGCCACGTCACAGAGCGCAATAAAATAAGTGAATTTTGGAAACGACGAAATCTAAAATTCTAAGCTGAAAGTGATGCCAGCACGAACAATGGGCTGTGTACGGCGAAGCCAGCGGCGGTGGTGGTAGTGTTAATGATAATTCTAGCTTTCTGCATCGGTTTCGGTTGAGGAGGGGTAAAACGGCAAATCGAACAGCGCTTAGCATAAAAGATGGCAGCAGAAAAGTGAACCAGACACATACATACTTCATATATGTACATACATACATCCATACATATGTACATTGTACATACATACGTGCATATAAAAAAAAAAACAGCGCGAAGACTAAAAAAAAAATTTGCGTTGCGTTTAGCGGAAAAGAAAATCAAAAAGCAATGTAAAATTCCCAGTTTAATTTGCATTGGTATTGGTTTGAACGTTCAATTCAACCAAAAACAAAATAAGTGGCAACTCATGTGAGCAGCAGCAACCAAAAATCGCAAACAAAAAGACAAAACGCGACGCCTTCTGCCTTTTCCACCCGTTCGAACGCCGCTCCTTTTATTTTGACTCTGACTTTGACTGGCATTTAGTTGCTTCGTTCGTTGAGGAAATCAGGTTTATGCTGTTTTTAATTGTAAACTGAAAATTAAAACTGAACATAAAATGATTGTTTAATATCATGACATCGATTAAAATTGCGATTGATACTACTAAACTCATGCAACCGTGCGCGTTTATTTTTTGTTGGCCGGTTTTCGGTTTTTGCAAATTTTCCTCTTTCTCCATATTCTCTGCCATTGTGTATTTTGTTATCGACGGTCATTCATCTCCTAGTTGATTTTCGTTAATTCTTTCTCCCCTCTTTTTCTATGCGCGCGCGTGAATGTGTGTGTGTGTGTGTGTGTGAGTTTGTTAATACTCTATAATTGCTTTGCCAAAAAAAAGAAAATGGTTAACAAATTGAATTGTTGTGAAAAAGTTGTAGCATGTATAAATTGTTAGCTGGTTATAAAATGAAAAACGTTTTGTCATATAAATGCGGATAACTGAGACTGCCGCGGCCCTCTCCTCACACTCCTATTTTACGGAGAGAGCAGAAAGAGAGCGTCCGTATGCGTGTGTGCGTGCGTTTGTGTGTGTGTGTGTGTCGGCGCTGCTTTTGCGTTACCCGCTGCCTTTGTTTCATACTTTGCTCTCATACTCGTACAACATTATGCATATCATTTACTCGCTTAATTCCCCCCATAGTAATAATTCGATCATGTGCTGTTAGGTTGGAAAGGGGAACTAAAATATTAAATTTTTCTTTGAAAACTAATTAAATATTTCTGAGATAATCACACTACAACAACAACAATACATCGTACAGCCAGCTAACGCTCTTTTTTTTACGCATAACTAATGAAAATTCTTCACCTCTCTGTCATTCTCTCCCGTTCTTGTTGCAGTGATTCCAATCTTCAACTTCGAATCCAACCAATAATTATCTTGCGAACTTTCACTTAAACTACAAACGTTTATATACAACAATAAATATATTCAACAAATTTTTGTACCAGTAATGAGCAGAAATCCAGTTGAAATCATTTATAAATGCAGCACTGAAAAAAACTAAAATTTTTGTATGGATTAAACAACAATAATAACTATTGATATACAGTTATACAGAGAAAATCTAACAGAGTATGTGCAACAAGAGACAACAACAACAACTGGAGTCGAACAATTTCGATAGCAACTCATTCGATATATTCCAAAACACTCCATTAGTGATTAGTTAGGATATATGTTAATCAAATTTATCGAAGCCACAAAAACAACAAACACCAAGAAGACGAAGAAGAACAACAACAACAACAAACAACAACAGCGAAAGCGAAAGCAATAAACGACGAACCTCAGCGTTAAGCAAAAAGATTAACTGATTTATTATATATATGAATATATATATCTAGATCTGTATACACTGATATATACATTTATAATATAGAGTAGTTGTATAGTCGAGATTCAAAAGTATTCAAAATTTGTTTTCTTTGATGTTTTAGTTGTATTAACTGCAAAAAAAAATTGATATATATCTCTATATAGATATATAATATTTTGTATATGATTGTGAGCATTTTTTATAACGAAAAAAAGATAAATAGTTAGAAATTTGAAGGCAATTAAAATTTTTGACTAGATTTTGAATTTGAGTTGATGTGCCGAGTAGTTGTAGAGTAGTTAATACAATTGCCAGGACAAGACCATAAGTAGGATCAGGATCAGAAGTATAAGTATAAAGCAATAGTCAGATCAAGAGACATCGACGTCGTATAAAGAAAGTGAAAGAAACATGGACGAGTCACAGCCAAAAACGTTGTACGTTGGAAATCTGGATGGTTCGGTATCGGAGGATCTATTGGTGGCATTGTTTGGCAAAATGGGTCCAGTCAAAAGCTGTAAAATCATCAGAGAGCCCGGCAATGATCCCTATGCCTTCATCGAATATTCCAATTATCAGGCAGCTAGCACCGCCCTTACGGCCATGAACAAACGTGTCTTTCTCGACAAAGAGATCAAGGTAAGATTAATCGACTAATTAATTGATTAATTATAATGTTTATGCTTTTGTTTTATTTATTTGTTGCAGGTCAATTGGGCCACTAGTCCGGGCAATACGCCCAAGACAGACATCAGTTCGCATCATCACATATTCGTGGGCGATCTCAGTCCAGAGATTGAGACGGAGACGCTGCGCGAGGCATTCGCACCATTTGGCGAAATATCAAACTGTCGCATTGTCCGCGATCCGCAGACAATGAAATCCAAGGGCTATGCCTTTGTCTCGTTCGTGAAGAAGCCGGAGGCGGAGAATGCCATTCAGGCGATGAATGGCCAATGGATTGGATCGCGTGCGATACGCACCAATTGGTCGACACGGAAATTGCCGCCACCGCGGGAATCGTCCAAGTCTGGTGGCCAAGGTGGCGGCATGGGCGGTGGCATGGGCGGCGGCGGCGGCTTGGGCGGTGCTGGCAATGGGATTAAGAGCCAACAGCGACACACCTTTGAGGAGGTGTACAATCAATCGAGTCCCACAAATACCACCGTCTATTGTGGCGGCTTTCCGCCCAATGTCATCAGTGATGAACTGATGCACAAGCACTTTATGCAATTCGGTCCCATCCAGGATGTGCGTGTGTTCAAGGACAAGGGATTCGCGTTCATTAAGTTTGTGACCAAGGAGGCGGCGGCACGCGCCATCGAGCATACGCACAACAGCGAGGTCCATGGCAACCATGTCAAGTGCTTCTGGGGCAAGGAGAATGGCGGTGATAATTCGGCCAACAATTTGAATGCCGCCGCTGCAGCGGCCGCCTCGGCAAATGTGGCCGCTGTGGCAGCTGCCAATGCTGCCGCCGCAGCTGGTGCTGCCGGGATGCAGGGACAGATGATGACACAGCAGCAACTGGCTGCTGCCACGGGCACCGCGTTACCCGGCCAAATGATGACGCCCCAACAGATTGCAGCCGCTGCGGCAGCGGCGCAAGCGCAATATCCCTATGCGGCAGCTTATCAACAAATGGGCTATTGGTATCCACCGGCGGTAAGTGATCCAATTCATTCAGCTCTGATCTCCTCCACCATCTCCTTTTCCGTTCTCATCAACTGATCAATACTCTTTCACTTTTGCAGCAGAGCTATCCTGCCCAGATGCAGACGCAGTACATGCAACAGGGTTATTATCCTTACTACACCACCAGTGCTCAACAGGCGGGCGGCGTGCGTACGTATCAACAATTTCAATTATTAAACACACATTTACTTTTATTTGTTGAACTGCAAACGAATTTATTTAAAACAAGCGGGAAAGGCTTTAGTCGAGTTCCTGTCTATAGGGATACCCGTTACTTATTTAAATAAATTTAAAATTTTTTATTGCATGCTTTTAGGCACTTACATTGCCTGAAACTTAAATCAGCCATTACCACCTTTCTATTTGTCCGATCTTGTTGCGTTTAGGTAGTATGATAGCTTTAATTAGTAGATAATGTTAATTACCAACAAATACGTAATATTCTAAAAACGGTGCGTGTGGTGGCCTTTCGCGATTTACAACAAACTTGTATTTTTTGTTTATTTATTTTGACAACATTTAAAGTTAAATCTACTCATAATTTGAACCTACTTCGTGTACAAAAAAATTCTTCAAACTATTCCAACAGTGACTGCAAGAAAATGTTTTTAAAAAAAAAATCTCTTCGCTAGTATTTTTTATATTTTTTTGAAAACTGCAAAAAAGGCATTCTCCCTGTTACATACATTGCAACGAATAAAATATCCCCTTTTACTTATTTTTTAAGTAACGGGTATAAAAACTATGTACACAAATGAATCTAGCTGACAGTTGAGTTGAGAGAGCAACTTATGCAAAAGAAACGAGACTTAATGGACTTCTTCCTTATTGTGTGTAGCTCACACTTTGTTCAAAGCAATCTTCAAAAACCTTAAATGATGCAATGCTTCATGTTAAAAAAATGGGTTTTCATTCTAGTTCTATGCTAATTAATAAACTTCTGAGAAATGCGGGACAGTCTTCATCATTTACAAATAGTCTTTATCAGCTTCGTCAACCAAACATTTTGAACCTTCTATATGAACATCCTGATCTTAGAGACTGCATGAGCTACACAATCCAGGCATATTTTGAAATTTGTTCACGCTCCATTCAAAACACCGCAAATCGAGAAAAAACTAATTTAAAGAGATATTTTAAAGTTATAACCTTCTTTGTAAACTAACCTAAGACAAATACTTCGCCTGTTGCTTTTATAGAGAATAAGTACAGGGTCTCGCATAGTCAGGCTCGCTCGACTGTAAACTTTTCTACTAGTATTTTCTTTATTTTGTTCTCCACGGTATTTTTTTTTAGATTGTGTTGTTATCGATGTGAAAATTGTATGATATTAAGTAATTTATCGATAATTTGTGTATTGCAGCTGCCGGGTACCGTGTGATGCCACCAAATGTGGCATGGGGCGTTCCAGGCACCACTGTGGTGCCGGGCGTCTCGGCTGCTGCGAGTGCGGCAGCTGCCGCCAACGGTTCGCTTGCCCCACAGATGATGTACAGCGCTGCGATGCCACAATATCAAACCCAATGAGCAGAGACGTGACGCCTGCTTCGACGCCGTCTGCAACATCCGCATCTGCATCCCGGAGGCAGCCGCTGCAATCAACGAACGCATCCGCATCAACGTCCGCATACAACAACATTAACAGCAGCAGCAACAACAACAACAGCACACTTGCAATATCATTATCAACATAAAATCGTGCCAGCATCTGTGCTCCTTACAATCGACAACAACAACAACAGTAATAGTAATAACATAAGCACAACAGACGTTACGTTAGTTGGAAACAACTAAAAGATCTGGTAACAATAGACACTCGAAGAAGAAGAAATCTGGTTGCGCTACTGGAAGTTAACCGTTATGTTTCGGTATCAATCGTTTCTAACGTTACGTTCGACTTGTGTTACGTTGCCTTACGTACAAGCAAAGTGGCAGCCTTACGTTGATATACTGCTGATTATGTGCGTGTCTGCTTACGTGCATGTGGATGTGTGTGTGTGTTCTGCGTGCGTAAATTTAACAGCAGTTGATGATCGAAGCAAAGCGTTGAACTAAAAGTTGAGAGAGGAAGAGAGAGAGAGGGAATGGCGCAAAGTGTCAGCGGCAAACGCGCTCTGAAAGCTCTGGGCGATGACGGGCGACGGGCGGGTAGCTGTAACAATCTAATCCAATCTAAGTACATGTTAAAATAATTTAATGATTTGTAATTTAAGGCAGATATAGGCGTATACACGAAACGGAAACAAAACAAAATAATTAAAGATAAAACAAATGCAGCAGCAACAACATCAACATCAATTGAGAACAACAACAAAAAAAAACAAAACAATCGAAATCGTGACAAAGCAAAATGTGAATGTTGTAAACTTTGCTAATTTCGCGTTACGTATGTCAACACAAAAGAAACGCAGAAAAATCAACAACAACAAGAAAAGCAGCAGAAGCAGCAACAACAAAAACAACTACACAGGCCGAAAAATAAAAATAAAAAAAAACAAGCATAAACAAATTTAGTTAGTAAGCGATTGTAAATGCGAGCATATGTATATTCATATTTGCGATGTGTGAATTATGTATGTAAAATGTAAAATAAAGAAACAAAAAAATATATAAAACAACGGAAAACAACAACATTACATTTCTAATGGCCAAGGGGTTAAGTATTAATCCAATCAGTCAATTAAACTAATTAAGCGTGTAGGTTACAAGTTTGTATACTTTATGTAAAGATGCCTCCTTTTCTATTCGTTTTAATAATTTATAAACAATTTGAATCAATACTATTTTCCGCCTGAATCTTAAATATGAAAGATTTAAAGTTATAACTAGCATCTGTTATACTGTAATACATTTCAAATTGATCAACAACAGATTTGTTTGTTTGAAAAAAAAGTTCAGTTTTCTTGCTTTTTAAATGTTTCTAAAGTGTGTAATTTATGTTACTTATTACATTTTTATTTTGAATTCAAACGTTATTCTATTTTTTGGACTTCTAACTCTCAATTTATAAAACTGACTGAAATCTGTCAATTTTAAAAAAGCAATTTAGATTACTGCTATTTTTCATTACTGAACTTTCATATGAGAACCTTCTGTAAAAATATAAATTGTATCTGATCAGATTAAACTTGAAAAGAATTTTGAATTCTTGAAAGGAGTCTTAAAAATTGATAATATAAAAAGGGATTAAAACCGTAACCATAACCGTTAACCGGTATTAACCGATTGAAATTGGTAGCCGTAACTGAAACCGTAACCGAAACAAGACATTTTTACTCTACCGATACCGAAATTATTCAAGCCGATATAACCGTTAGGATACTGATTCATGCATAACGGTTAATTTCGGTTTGATCAAGCATAAAATTTAATTATGTTGTTAAGGTGTTATCATCGCTTTTTAAAACTTAATTTAATTTAAATTTTTGAATGTTTGTTTTTAAATTTACATGTCAACATTTTAAATTTTTTTTGCGAACCGAAATCATAACGGTTTTTTGAAACCGAAACATATAAAAAACCGGTAACCGTTTCGTAACCGAAAACCTAAATGCAAACATAACCGAAACCTTAACTGAAACCGATATTCGTTTCGACTTTAATCCCTGGATTTAACATTTAAAAAACATTTCAGAATCTAATACCTGAACCGAATGGGAAACCCGATATAGAACATTTTTCCGATATTAGTTTCGGTTTGATTCCCTGGATATGTGTAAATATTATTAGAATCACAAACTGAGTTGTCCAAGTTTTCCATCTAAATAAATCTTTCGGTGCAACAATCCTGAAATTCAATCTCCATAATGTTGAGATTTTATTTAGTTGCTCAAATTTTTGTTTGCTTATATTCCACCAAAAGCTTATTAAATAATTTAAACTCGCATTTAATTAATCAGTTGAAATCCTTTTTATTTAGCGCGTTAGCTTATGTATTTACTGGGTTTGCTTTTAACCAGGCTTTAAACTATAGTTTGTTTTTTTTATTTTATCATAATTTTGTTTGTGGGCGGCGCTTTATGAAGCTAATTAGCGTCGTAAGCAATGTGTGTGTGTGTGTGTTCTAGGTACAATAATTTGGTAACAGTACTATAAATGATAGCCGTAGCTTAAATCGGGGTTTTATAAGATAAACAGCAACTGTAGCTCTATTGTACAATCTAAATCTGAGGAACTAAAAACTAGTTAAATCATTTGGAGCTATTTTCTAAAACTTAAATCTGTAAAGTTGAAAACTGTAATCGTGTTTTGTTTTTTGTTTTTGTGATACGTGTTTTAACTTAGGACTATGCTTAGGTCTACGATTATAGTTTGTTTTTTTGGGGGGATTGGTGTACACTAAAACAATTCAAGTATTACGATTACGTAGTGTAGTGTAGTATGGCATATATAAACTGTACAACAGAAACATGTTATCAGAATTGCATGGAAGTACAGTCGAACTTCCCTAACTCGAATCACCATTATCCAAGAAAAAAGTTCGAGTTAGGGAGACTTCGAGTTAGGGAATTTTTTTTTTTTAGTTTTTTAAAAGAAACTACAAATGCATTCAATCATAAATACATTTCAAAATTCAAATTTTTCTTGTTATTTTCAACAAAAAGCGATTCCAGTTTGTTCAAGACCTGTTAATATTCTCAAAAATTGGTTTCTTCGTTCTTTTGCTGTATCCGGAAGAAGTTCTCGGTTCAAATGTCATCATAATTAATTTTTCATTTTTTAGTATAATGAAAACTGTTTTTGCTGAGATACCATATTTTTCATCAACTTCAATATATTTGGTCTACTTTCAAATTCCTTAACTAATAAGTTTGAATATTTCTTTAAACATTTTTTACACTGATGCGCTGACAAAGTAATTGTTGATGCAATATTCTATCATATACCATCTCCATATGTTAATGTACATCAATATTACGTATCAAAATGAGCCGGTAACAAAAACGCAAAATAGAAACGAAAAAAAATTCAAACTTTATTGGGGATTTTCCCGAAAAATTCGACTTACAGAAGAACGGGCCAATATTTTTGTTCGAGTTAAGGAGATTTTCGAGTTAGGGAAGTTCGAGTTAGGGAAGCAGAATTGTATGAAATTTGCTCAGTAAACGCTATTGCCACTCGATTTTGTTCGAGTTAGAGAAACTTCGAGTTAGGGAAGTTCGAGTTAGGGAAGTTCGACTGTATTTAAAATGCCATTTAACAAAACTTTTAAACAATAAACTAATGTTACAACTACATGGAATGTTTATATTATTTAGTACAAAAAACGTGGTAAGAATTTGTTTGAGAACTGAGAAATACAATTAACAAAGATTTGTTTTTACTTATTACATAAACAATTAGCGAAGATTGAAAACAGTTGATGATTTTTAAAGATATATAAATGAGTATAATCTAAAGTTAATTATAGTATATTGTATATTTTAGACATTGTGGCTTATGGTTAATGTATCTAAGTCTGAACACCTTTTTAACATATACATATATAGCATTTGTAAAAATGAATGAAACTCTGCTTAGACATTTAGATGTATGTATGTAGTTTCTAAAACATTGAACAAAATGAACTTCAATTCCATATTCACATTATTAATAGAAAATAACAAAATTATTAAGTAAAAATCTAATTACTCGAAAAAAGTTTAAAAATAACGAGTCAATGATGAAAACAAACTTGCCAAAGAATATTCCTTCAGACTCACATCACTAAATGTTGGACAAGAGATTAAGGAGAAAAGAAGACAAACTAAATGGTAATGTCTCCATAATCCTGTGACCATTTCTCATACGAATTGAGACTTTGCGGCGCCACCGAGCGACGAATGCGCTTCAGGGAATTGTGGAAATCCTTTTCGGTAATGGGACGCATGGCGCTTATATCCAGGCACTTGACCTGCTCCACATTCAGCTCGCGTATGGGCTCCAAGGCAGCGTCCTTGGCCAGCGCTGTTAGATCCGAGCCGGAATAGCCTTCTGTGATTTTGGCCAAACGTCCCAAGGCGTCCGTATCCAGCGGACTGCCCTGTTTTTGCAGCAGACGATTTAGCAGCAGTTCACGTGTCTGCACGTCCGGCAGTGTAACATAGACACGCTTGGTAAAGCGACGCAGTGCAGCCTCGTCCAGTTCTTGCGGTCTATTGGTCGCTGCCAGCACCACAATCCGATCACCATCTGGATTGCCCGGCAAGCCATCGAATTCAACAAGAAATTCCGTTTTCAAGCGACGCGATGCCTCGTGCTCACTGCTACTGCGCTCCGAGAGCAGCGAGTCCACCTCATCAATGAATATTATCGATGGCTGCATGTGCCGAGCGACGGCAAACAGAGCACGCACCAATTTCTCGCCATCTCCGACGTATTTGCTCGTCAACGAAGCGGCCGAAATGTTTAGGAACGTTGCACTGCACTCGGTGGCAACGGCACGGGCCAACAACGTCTTGCCATTGCCAGGTGGGCCAAACAGCAGTAGTCCCTTGGCAGGTGCACGCAGACCTTTAAAGATCAAAGTTGTTTTTAGTTACATTCTTCATTTAAAGTATTTAAATTTTATGGAATTTGACTGCTCCCTAAGTCGTAACGTTTTGGCTCCACAATGATTACCAAGGAACTAGAGCAGCGATGGGCACGAAATCTGAATTCGGGAGCACAACAATAACAATAACAACTACAATAAAATCAACATCGAGTCTTTTGTGCGACTTCACGGCGCCGAATAGGCAGAAAAATAGTTGGGAGCAGTCGCTGCTCCCGGAGCCACTGCGTGCCCTAGAACACCGAGTCTCATAATTCATTATACATCCCCAATATTATTATTTAAAAAAAAAAAAAAGACAAATTGTTTTCCGAAACTCACCCGTAAATAGTTCGGGGCGCACAGAGGGCAGTATGACCATCTCCTGTAGCGCCTGCTTGGCCACTTCCTGTCCGGCAATGTCCGTCCATTCGACCTTGGCGCCGCCCTCGACAATCTCATCCAGAATGAGCTGCACCAGCTTTTGCTCCACGCCCTTAACGCTCACCAAAGGCGTGCTGGCGCCGCTGCCGCTGCTCGGATTGTTGTTGATGGGCGTGCGGGAACGTTGCGGCGGAGTATTACGGCCGGAAGACTAGAAATATTAATTACTATAGATTAAAACTATATGCAAGCAAGAATTTAACTCAAATCTATCAAGGTTTCGGCTAAGTTTGAATTCTGGTTTCCAGTTATCGGTTACGTCAACTCTTAAATTATCGCTTTTGTAACGGTTACCGGTTATTTGCTTGTTTCGGTTTCGAAATACTAGTATGAAATTTAATCATAACAAACATTTTTTTTTGTCATTTTGACAAGAATATTTTTATTTTTAAACCAAAGGTTTTGGATTTCAAAAACATATTTTCAGTCAATGGGATTTATATTCAAATTAAATATAAAAATAAAAAGTTCGATTTAAAACGTCGATTACATATTAACAACAAAATTTAATTTTACGATTGATTGAACCGAAACTAACTGTTATGCATAAATCGGTAACCAAACGGTTATTTCGGTTTGAGCAATTTCGGCAAAACTAAAGTTAAATCTACTCGTAGTTTGAACTTACTTAATTTTTAAAAATAGCCAAAAATTACCTTTTTAGCCACTTTTATCTCCTTTTTATACAAAATTATTCTGAGATCATCCCATACAAAAAATCTTAAAAAAAACTAGCGATAAGATTTTCGAAAATGTATTTTTGCAGTAACTACTAGGATTGTTTAGAGAAACTTTTTAGCATCAAAACATTTTTTGTTGGAGACCGAGGAAAAAAGTCAAAGCAATAGACCTACAAAAATTCAAAAATTTAAATGGGACCTTAATGGGTTAAGGAAAGTTTTATATCATTCAAACGTAATTTAAATTACCTTTCCATTGATGCCAAACTTAACATTAGGTAAGTTTAAATAACGAGTAGAATCAACTTTAGTTTTATCAAAATACTTTATCCGACGACTGTATTTGGTTATTGTCACCAATTTCAATCGGTTAATACTGGTTAACGGTTACGGTTTCGGTTTTAATACCTGATCATGAGTATAAAAAAGTATCACTTACAAATTGTCGCCTCACCGCGGGGGGCGTGGCAGCCGTTTTAGCCGGCTGGCGTTGCAAAGCGGCGCCCACAGAGGTTGAGGTTGTCTTCGAGCCAAGATTACGCGGCAGCGTCTGCGATTTATTGACCACGGCCAAATTGCCAGGACGCTTATTGCCAATGGTTAACTTGCGACCCGAGGCTGCACATGCAAAAAAATGTGAATTAGTAAGCAGAAACTTCAGTAATTGATGTTTACAAACTAGAATTTTGCGGAAATTAATATGTAAATTAAGTTACGAAATTACAAATTAAAATGAAAACAAAAATGCATGCAGTGGCGAAAGAGAGAGAAAGAGCGAGAGCGTGAAAATGGTGAGGGAAAATCGTTGATTGTCGTTGTTCATGTTGTTGTTGTTGTTGCAGTTTCCATTCTGTAGAAGTGCAGACTGTGGCATTAGCGATTGAGGAGGCACTTACCAGCTGACAACGCGACTCTTGGCGTGGCTGCACTGGAAGCGGAGGTGGAAGTGAAGCTGCTGTTGGTTGTGGTAGTGGTTTTTGGTCCATAGCCGCTGCTCCGTAACTTAAGCTTGTTATGCTCCGAGCTGATTCTGTTGGAGATGCCGCCACTGCTTGTAACCAGCATGGGCAGTTTCTGTGGTTGTTGTTGCTTCATTTGCTGCTCCTTCAGCGTTAAACGCTGCATTTGCAAATCTTCCTCACGCAATGCTGCGTTTTTTGTAGGGAATGACAAAATGGACGCGAATGGCGGAAAACAAAACCAAACAAAAAATGTGTGTAAACAAAGTGTAACAAAATAAAAATAAATGTGCAAAAACATAAAATGAAATAGTAAATAAAAAAAAAACAACACTACGGTTAAAAGGGGAAACACACACACACAAACACTCTACATGCAACGTCTCCGTCTCTGTACACTCACCAAGAAAGTGCAGACGATCTCGTGCCATCGAAAGATTCGTTTGCATTTTGTCGTGCAGTCGCTGGGCACGATCCCAGACATCTCCGCGTCCGCTCCAGCAGTCAACGGCAATGCCATCCTCCAGCTCCTTGATGCCCTTGCGATACAGCTCAATGGCCAGCTCCTTGTGACCTGCAAACCAAATAAAAACGGATTTTGAAAAAATAAAATTGTTCAGCAAGTCGAAGACTTAATACCCTTACTGGGTCCAGTATTTAAATAATAGGGTTTTTTAATTCGATTGTATGAAGAAATTTAGTATTTTTAAAATAAAAATATTTATTATTAGAAAAAAATCTTAATGTTTTTATTAAATAATAATTTTAAAATATTTATTAACTAATCTAATAGTTTGAAAATTGTTAGACCTTAAACAGACTGACAATATCATAATACTCTCTACAAGAGTATAAAAAGCACAAACAAAGAGGAAAAGGAGAATGAAAAACTCAAGTGACAAAAACAAACAAAGAGTGCAGAGTGCATGTCTATCTCTATGCATGTGCGTTGCGTGTGTGTTTGTAAGGCTATCGATTCTAAACACGATACGATAACAAAGCGATGACTCATAAAGCGCCACTCCAGCAGCCGCCGACGCAATACAATGAAAAAATGAACCCAATTCTGCTCGTGAACAAAGCAACCCCATCAAACGGACACTTACCTTCATTCTCCTCGTCAATTTTGAGTGCCTTTGAAATGTACTCAAAAGCGCGACGATGATGATGCTTTTGCTTGGCCAGCAATGGATCACCTGGCCCTGGCGAATAGCCACCTCCTCGATTGGCTGCCATCTCTAGCGGTTGGAGAGCGCGTTGTCGCTGCTGTGGCAGTGTCTGCTGTGCCAGCTGTTCTCTGCCGTCCTCAGAACGTTCCAATGGACAGATTATTGCCTGTTGTTCCTTGGAGTTGTTCTGCACAACAATCTCAATGTTGCAGTCGCGTCGATGCGGACTGCGATAGATCACCTTTGTGCTGGCGCCGTATAAATATCGAAAAATGCAAAACAGCTGATAGATCAGAGAGCGCAATACGTTGAACAAAAATATGATAGGGAATGAAACAACGTAGAGATTCTGCTTATGGACTGAGTTGCCACCGCTACGCGGAGCGTTGCCACTCGTTGGTGTTAAATCCGCATCGGTGGTATCGTCGTCCGGTGAGCTTCCAGGCGTTGTTGTTGCTGTTGTCGTTGTACGCTTTGACGACAATTTCGTATGGGATTTTCCGTCATCGATTAATGCTTCACTACAGCTGCGACTACGATTGCCACCACCACCACTACCTCCGCCCCCGCCACCGCTTCCACTGATCTTGACCGGCGATTTGGTGCTGCTGCTGGCGCTGGACGAGGATGATTGGTTTTTGGTGCGTACCATCGATATTGATTCCTAGGGCCGGACCGCCGCAATACACACTCACTGACTGACACTACTCACTTATGTTCTATGCGAACTTTTCGCAACACCCTCCACCGCCGCCACCCCCACCAAAACTCACGAAACGAAGTTTTCCGTTCCCCAATAAAAAAGCTCAGACACAAAGACACTAGCTGAAACGCGTACGCGAATGCGATTATAAAATTACAAAAAATAACAAATAAACAGAAACTAAACACACGACGCGCGCTATTTGTTAATTGTTTGTTTGCTCATTTTTTCTATATTGAGCGCCCGTTTTTTGTGCCCGTTTTTTCAACTCACAAAACAAATTTTCTGTCTCCACTGACGTAGTTGCCAGACAGTTTTGTCGTTTTGATTTCAAAAGAATAACTTTAAAATGCCGCACGACACTATGCTATGGTTTTGAATAATGTATTGTTATAAGATTCATATAGCTCAATTAATTCAGCAAATGCATAAAAACAAAGACAGTTTAATTTACATATTCAGATTTCTTATTGGTCCGGTAGCACGTCGTGAATTGCTCTAGGGTTGTTGTCTCATTTAAAATTTCGACTATTAAATTGATTTGAATTCCAGATGGAGCTAAAATTGGTCAGATCGCGCTATTCAAATTAAAATTTAATTTTTAACATTTTTGTTAAATTTGCAGTGAGGTTATTATTAATAAAAATATTTAAATTGTATATTTTGTATGACTATCGTCCCTTTTCTGTGGTTAGATGCTGCCACACTTTTCAGAGCTGCAAATAAATCAGCTGCCGTCTCGGTCGGGCCAACTGCGGTTTTTGCATAACAAAAAAAAAATAACACAAAAAAATTAGTTGCACACCAACGAATACTTAGTCAAATTTAGTTGTTGAATTCGAAAAACGTAAAGGCTTTGTTGACAGACACAACAGCAACAGCAGCAACAATAAAATGGGTCAGTACACGGCGTCACAGCGAAAGAATGTGAGAATTTTGCTTGTCGGCGATGCTGGAGTTGGCAAAACATCGTTAATATTGTCGCTGGTGAGCGAGGAATATCCGGAGGAGGTGCCGCCACGTGCCGAGGAGATCACAATACCGGCGAATGTGACGCCCGAACAGGTGCCCACGAATATTGTCGATTTCTCGAGTGTGGAGCAATCGGATGACGCACTGGCCGTCGAGATAAACAAAGCGCATGTCGTTTGCATTGTGTACGCCGTGGATGATGATGATTCCCTGGATCGCATAACAAGCCATTGGCTGCCCCTTGTTCGCTCAACATGCACCACCCAAAATACTAACAACACAAGCGGCGATCCGGAAGTGCTGCGAAAACCAATTGTGCTTGTTGGCAATAAAATCGATTTGATCGAGTATTCAACCATTGATAGTGTTCTGGCCATTATGGAGGATTATCCAGAGATCGAGAGCTGTGTTGAATGCTCGGCCAAGACGCTGCACAACATTTCCGAAATGTTTTACTATGCACAAAAAGCCGTGCTGCATCCCACCTCCCCACTGTACATCATGGAAGAGCAAGATGTGAGTTGATCTTCCTTTGTCATTGTTGCCAAGTGTGTGTTGCCAAGTGTCAGCGCCCGTATAAGCTAGATTCTAAGTGAATATAAGCTAAAACAAGCTAAAACTAGTGGGCTTAAAAAAATTGCACTGTAAATCTATATTTTCGATCAATCGTTCCTAAGGCAGCTATATGATATAGTGGTCCGATTTCAACCAAATTAAGTCGGGATGTATGGGACCATCCTATATGCATGAAAAAGAGAAAAAAGGGGTTAAAATAGCATTTTTAGCAATTTTCAAAAAATCATAAAAATACTAGCAAAAATATTTTTGAAAATTTTTGTTTTTGCAGTTACTCTTAGAATTCTTTCAAGATTTCTTTGGCATCAAAATATTTTTTTGAATAAATCGAGGAAAAAAGTTGAAAAATACTTTTTCTAAAATTCAAAATTTTCCATGGGTACTTAATGGGTTAAAGAAATTTTTGTATTATTCGAACGGAATATAAGTTAATAAAAGATTAATACAAAAAACCCGCATTAAACCATCTTTATTATACCCAAATTTGAAAAATTTATGGTGTATGAAGCATTAGTGGCTCACTGTATATGAACTTTAAAATATGCTAGATTTATGGCTATAAGCTATTTGCAAATTTTATAGGCTATTTGATTTTCAAATATGCTAGATCTAGCCTGAAATAAGCTAATCTGGCAGCACAGTTGTACTCTAATACGCTTATAATTAAAATGATGTAATTTGTTTTTAGTTGACGCCTGCTTGCAAGAAATCGCTGGTGCGAATATTCAAGATATGCGACATCGATAGCGACAATCTGTTGAATGACTACGAATTGAATTTGTTCCAACGACGTTGCTTCAACACGCCGCTGCAGCCGCAGATTCTGGACGAGGTGAAGAGTGTGATACAGAAGAATGTGCCCGATGGCATTTACAATGATGCTGTGACCCTCAAGGGATTCCTCTTTCTGCACTGCCTGTTCATACAGCGTGGACGCAATGAAACCACTTGGGCGGTGCTGCGTCGCTTTGGCTACAACGATCAGCTGGAGATGTGCCAGGAGTATTTGCGTCCGCCGTTGAAAATTCCACCCGGAAGCAGCACGGAACTCTCGCATCGTGGCCAACAGTTTTTGATTGCGGTCTTTGAACGCTACGATCGGGATGGAGATGGCGCTCTGTCGCCGGAGGAGCATAAAATGCTGTTCAGCACTTGCCCGTCGGCTCCCTGGTCCTACTCCACGGATATACGCAAATCGTGTCCCACTAATGATGCCGGCTGGGTAACTCTACATGGCTGGCTGTGCCGCTGGACGCTGATGACACTGGTGGACGTGGTCAGGACATTGGAGTACTTGGCCTACTTGGGATTCAATGTCCATGAGAATGATAGCCAATTGGTGGCGATTCATGTAACGCGGGAGCGTCGCATTGATCTCGCCAAGCGTCAATCGAGTCGCTCCGTCTACAAGTGTCATGTGATTGGCCCGAAGGGATCGGGTAAAACCGGTTTGTGTCGTGGCTTCCTCATCGAGGACATGTCCAAACTTCTGGGCAAGGAGTTTAAGACCAATGTGGTGCACTGCATCAATTCGGTGCAGGTTTATGGCCAGGAGAAGCATTTGATATTGCGCGACATTGATGTGCGACATGCCCTCGATCCTCTCCAGCCGCAGGAGGTCAACTGCGATGTCGCCTGCCTGGTGTACGATGCCTCCAATCCGCGTTCCTTTGAGTACATCGCTCGCATCTACATTAAATACTACGCGGAGAGCAAAATCCCTGTCATGATTGTGGGCACCAAGTGTGATCTGGACGAGCGTCGTCAGGATTATCTGATGCAACCAAATGAGTTTTGTGAAAAGTATAAACTTCTGCCGCCGCATCTTTTTAGCCTCAAGAGCAACAAAAAGGAACTGTACACAAAGCTGGCCACAATGGCAGCATTTCCGTGAGTATTCCACATGCTGTTCACCCATCCACATCCACATCGGGGCATCTAACATTGGGATTTGGTCATGAACTCATGGCAGATCATGGGTATGGGCATGGGTCACTGCATTCTTCATCTACATCATGGAAAAATGGCTTTTATAGGGTATACGCCTTGCAGAGGGTATTCTAAAGTTGTGCTGAAATGCGTAAGGCTTTAAAATAGAAAAAAAATTCAATGCATACTATTAGGCGCTGACATTGCTTGAAACTTAAATAACCCATTACTACCGTTTGGCTTTGCCGATCTTGTTGAGATTAAGTAGGAGGATAGCTTATAATAATAGATAATGTTAATTACCAAAAAACGGGTATAACGATGATCAAGTTCAGTTAAAATTTGACTATTTTAAAATTTTTTTTTCCGAAGAACTTTTAAAAATGCATAAAAAAAAGGCTGTAGTCGAGTTCCCGTCTGTAGAGATACCCGTTACTTATTTAAATAAAATTTAATTTTTTTATTGCATAATTTTAGGCACTTATATTGCTAAAAACTTAAATCAGCCATTACTACCTTTCTATTTGTCCGATCTTGTTGAGATTAAGTAGGATGATAGCTTGTAATAATAGATAATGTTAATTACCAAAAAACGAGTATAATGATGATCAAGTTTGGTTTAAATCTGACTATTTTATATAAAAGATCATTTAAATATTGACTCTCAATTAAACTCCCACATTGAGATTTTCGAATTTGAAAAAAAGTCTACTTTCGAATATCTTTTTTATGAAAATGAGGAAAAAGTGGCTTTTTCGCCATTTTCAAAAAGTTATTAAAAATACTAGCGAAAAGATTTTTGAAAAAAAAAGATATTCGAAAGTAGACTTTTTTTTTAAATTCGAAAATCTCGATCGGTACTCAATGGGCTAAGGAAAGTTTTGTACCATCTGAACAGTCCCTAGGCCACCTACGTTTTGCCTATGGTCGAAAAAATATAAACTTTAAGAAAACTCCAAAAACCACTCTTTTATGGTGTCCGGTTTTCTTTGTCCGCTACTGTATCTTTATCAACCGATAAACTTTCTTTTTTTTTAATCTACACTACTCTGCAAGGGTATTAGAGTGTTCGGCTTGCCGAAGAAGGAAACTTATTTTCTTGCTGTACTTATTTTCTTGTTTATTTCCCCAAACTTTTCCCCCACTTTGTTGTTGGTGTACTTGTAACTTTGTTTTGTTGATGTTGTTGTGACTCCCCCTTATATTTTTATTGGACATTTCTGCTTGGATCTTGTGCTGGATTAATCTGAAACTGGATTGTAGGCGCTTCCAAGCCGCCTGGATACTGTTCTACAAGCACAGGTTGGTACAGCTGTGGGAATCGGCGTAAGTTAAAAATATTACAACTTGAATTTAATACTAATTTGTTGTCTCTATGTCTTTTAAAACAAATGCTTCACGAGTTCTGTTCACATTACATAAAACAATTTGCACCTTGCTTCATTAAATATGGTTATGGACAAAACTAATTAATTAATATTCTTTTTTTTTTTATAAATATTAAAACTAATAAGAAATTGTTTTTTATTCAGATATTTGCGGCAATTTGGACTGATGACGGAGGATCCCAAATTGTGGATAAAGGCGGGCCTGGGCGTGGCAGCTGCCACAGTTTTGGGCTTTATTGTGTTGAAGGCAATAAGTGGAACGCATTTACGTTAAGAAAAGGAATCTTCAATCTATGATGAACCGACACAACTGCCAAGGCAGACGCGCAACTGAAGCAGCCCAAAAACCATCAACAATCCCCAACATTTAATTTAAGAGTTACAAAAAAAAAACAAAAAGAAATAGAAATGTTTCGTTTCGTTTGCTTCATAAATAATTGCAAATCTAAATTTATTGTTAAATGATGAAAAATGCGACTCAAAGGATTGTAGAGTTTAACAATGTACATAAATAATTGATTAATCAAATCTTAATTAGCATTGACAGAGCAAAAAGCAAAAGCAAAACAGGAAAATAATAATAATCTTAACTTATGGTTGCATTTCTATTTATATATATAAAGCGATATATATAATTATGAACTATATACTCTGGATAAGTCTTATTAGTTTACGTTAAACAATTACATTAATTACATCATATTTATGGCCGATAATCACAATTGCATTCAATTGTTGTGATTAGCGAGTACTCTATATAGTCTTATGTATTACATACTTATATATGATGTACATACACACAAACACATACACATTACATATATAATCATACATTATCTAGTTACATATTTATATACTATATATTTTGTGGTATCGTTTTTGGCGTTTCGACTCTTGTAAATACGCGCAAATCCCCCAAAGCTGAGCAATAAAACTATTTAAATAAATATATAATTTATATGTACTTAAAGTGGAATTCTTGATTAATATTTTCAATGTTTTAAAGACGAAAATTTTTAGTATAATATAATAAATATCAAAAATTGAGGTTTTGTAATATTAAAACTTTTACATAGAAAATTGGTAAAATGGGTAAATCCGTAGTCAAATACAATATTTTTGATATTTATTAAAAAAAACTAAAAAAAAATTGATATTTTTGAAATGTTTAACAAAATGCAAAAATTAAAGTTTTTTATAATTTTAAATAAAAATGGAGCATTGATTGTTATTTCAATTTTTGTAATAAAAATCAAAAATTAGATTGCAAAGTAATTTCTATAAAACTTAATTCCCATTTTTCAGGAAAATTTTGTATTATTTTTAAACAAGAATTAAAACCGATTAAATATCGGTTTTAGTTACGGTATCGGTTATATTCGCATTTAGGTTTTCGGTTATCGGTTACGCAAAATTGTTATATATCGGTTACGTAACGGTTATCGGTTTTTTTTTTCACAAAAAAAATTATTTAAAATGTTAAAGAAATGTAAATTTGAAAAAAAATATTCAAAAATTTTAAAAACTAAGATAATTTTTATTGAAAACAATACACAAAAAGGAAAAAAAATATTTTATTTTCAAAACCAGGATTACACCTTAATAACATAACTAAATTTTTTGCTTGACCGAACCGAAATTAACTGTTATGCATGAATCGGTTATTTTGGCTTAAATATTTTCGGTTTTTGGGTTTCGGTACAAAAAATAAGTATTGTTTCGGTTACGGTTTCAGTTACGGTTACCAATTTCAATCTGCTAAAACCGGTTAACGGTTATGGTTACGGTTTTAGTTCCTGTTTTTAAAGTATTTTTTCGCTTTGTCTTTTAAATTAAACTAAAAGTTTTAATATTATTTTCTTTTTTATAAAAGATAAGTATAATTTTCTAAGCAATAAAAGAAAAATTGTAAAATATTAGTTACAAGTCAATGGTAATTTTAAAATTAATAACATTCAAGTTGCTTACTTTGATCTTAACTTTAGTATAAACTTAAATTAAAACATTAATCGTGTAAATTGTCATAGGATGGAGGAGCTGGTTCCTTCGCCTGTTGTCAGTTTTTGATGGCATTGGACGCCGCCGACGTTGGCGACATGCAGTTGCCATCGGGATAACGCTTCTGGAACTGTGTGATCAGCTCGGGATCAACGAGACGAATGCCATCGAGCTGATTGCCCAGCGTTATCCAGTTGGGTTGTATGTTGTGTGGACGGCCGAAGAGCTCGATTTTCCTGGTGCCCGGACTGAGGCGTTCAATGATGCCATAAATCTCATCGGGCTTGTGACTGGTGGCTCTCACTTCCGCCACGATGACGTCGCAGTCGAGGCCGCGATTTAGATTTGTGGGATTGCCCTTCATGCCGACCAGACAATGCTCCTTGCCGTGATTCAACCAATGTCCAGTGCGGCCCGTGCGTATAATGCGCTGCAATTGATTCGTCTTGACCCAAATTAATTCATCCACCCGTTCGTAGCCCCAGAGCTTCAGGCAATCCCTGCCCAGTTCCATGGCACGTCCCGTCACCCAAAGAAAGATCAGACCCTCCTCCTGCAGTGCTGGAATGCCCAAGGCGCGCATCTCATCGTCCGACATGGTGCCATAGGGCAACTCCATGTGTATATCCCATGGTGGATCGGCCATGACAACCGCAAATTTGCCCAGCACCGTCATGTCCAGGAAACGCAAATCACACTGAATCCACTGAGGTGGATACAACGTGCAGCTGGAGTCGATGCTGCGTTTGAGACTCAGTTTGGTCTTGACATCCGTCGGTTTGTTGGTGTTGATGTGGGGCAAGGTGTCCACCTCGTAGTGGACATATTTACAGGTGGCCATGTGGAAGCAGGTGTTGAGGAAACTGCAATCGCCCAGCGATTCATCCGTGTGCGATTGTATAATCTTTTTGAAATGCAGCTTGGTGCATTTATCCGAATCACCCGAGGAGGATTCGCTGTCGTCCGTCGACCCTTGAGATTCGCCCTCGCAGTTGTTCAAAGTTTCCACTATAATCTCACCATCTTCAGCATCGTCGGCGCCAATCTTCTTGCTGCTGTTTGTGTTGGTTGCCTCGGCTGCTGCCGCTGATGCTGTTGTGTTGGCACCTCGCAGTTCCTTCTCCTCGCGCCGCTCCAGCTTCTTTTTGGCCGCCATCTCGTTGGCCACCTGTTGCGCCTTGAGGCATTCCACCTTGGTGCCGTGGGAACAGAACTCCATCACTTGTGCCCCGCCGTGCGATTTGAATTTCTCGGCAACGGAACGCTCCTTGGCCGTGGGTTTGGTCAGCAGCTCCAGAATCTCCTCGCCCACCTGTTTGCTCTGCTTCTCGCGCGTGGAGGGCAGCGAGAGCAGCATCATTATATCATCGGAGGCATCCAGACTTGTCGATTCCTTGCGACCGCTATTGGCATCCACTTTCAGCTGCTTACGCTGCACATCCTCCACATCCTGGCCATCCTCCACTAAAAAGGGAAGGACATATTATATTTATTAAAAATTAATTATTAATCTTCGGCATGTCTCTGTCTTTGTAACTCTAACAAAGTGCTCCAAATCCACTTGAGATACATTTGTATCTCAAAGACACTCAAAGGTAAGACAAATCGTATTTATTTAAGATTAATTACTCTTTAAAGGGTATTAAATCTTCGTCGCGTCTCTGTTTTTGTAACTCTAACCAAATTACTCCAAATCCACTTGAGATACATTTGTATCTCAAAGATACTCACACTTTCGCTTGACATCGGCGTCTTCTTTTTGCTGGCAACTGTCGTTGACATCGTCGTAGATTTCGAGCAGCTCCTTGGTCTGCACCGATATGACCTCGTAGCCCGCCTCGGTGCCAATCGTGACGTTCCTTATGCCAATCGCGCCTTGATTCGCCAGCTTGCCAAGTATAAAATTAACCATTTCCATTGTGCCGCCAACTTTATCCACAATTTGGGTGGAAACAATCGGCAACACCAGAGTGCTAGCACTGAGTATTTGCAGCACAGCCTTCTGCACCTCCACATCGGCCTCAACTGCAATAGATTTAGTTATACATACATATATCATCCATTTATTTATTTACTTGTTTCCTTTTTTTTTTACCAAGTTCCTTTTTTGGATTTGTTTGATCCTCCTGTTTGTCGGAAAGTATTTCGAAGCGCTCCTTTTTACGCTTTTCTAGCTTTTCGCGTAGCGTATTGCGCTTCGTTTTCAGCGATTTTATGTCCCACGCGTCGGCCATTATTTGTAAATTTAATATTTTTGCTTTGCTTGTAAATAAAAACTAGAAAATGCCGTGTTGTTTACATTAAAAAATATATGGGGACCTAGACACGTTCAAGCTGCGTAGACCTAGGCACGTTCAAGCGTACGCAGCTAATAATGCAACATACGACGCTGGCACAAACATAAGTAAGCACACTATAGTCATGCTCATTACACAAAATTTAACATCACATATACAAACTCTAATTTAATCAACATTAATTGTGTCGTGTGTGGGAGCCCTTCGCGAATTACAGAGTCCCTGGCTTCTATCGACTATCGATACATGCTAGTGCTAAATAGTTACAGTGCTGCCAACTTAGCTTTTTTCCCCGTAAAATCTGGCTGTTTTTGAAGATCAATTGCAGGAAAAATTTGGGAATTGCGGGAAGCGGGAATTCTGATTTTTTTTTAAAAATGCATTCGGCTTTTTTTCTCCGTTTTTTAATGTTGCCTACCAATTTCATGAAAATATGTAGCAGTACGGTTGTCACTTGCAAAAAAACAAATTTGGTACCAAAAAAATAACATTTTTGAAAATCTGTACAAAAAAGTTTACTAACTCGCTAAACATATACCAGTTTTGGTAGAAATATACCAAATGTGTGTAAGAGTAGCAGCTTAATCATATGTTTTATCGATATTTGCTAATACCACCACCAGTACTTTAAGGCAAACTTTACCATAAAAAATGAGCGATTTACACATAATTTTGCTATGCCACTATAATATAAACAAAAATGCCGCGATGCTTGGGGAAAGAGACTTAAGGCATGGCTTTGTAGGGATGACACGGACGAGAAAAAAGTCTATGCATCTACTGCAAGACCACATTTACTGCACAGCTAAGTGATTTGCGTGCTAATGCAACCACTAAAATACACACAAGTGCGATAGGCGGCTTCAAGAAAAAAAAAAATAGATCGCGAAGAATTAGACGACTTGCTGAAAATCTTATAAATAAAACACATAAATTAAGACCTTAAAAATGCCGCTTTTTTTGCCCTTTTTGTTGAATATTTTAAGCTCTTTTTTTCCTTCTCTCCAGCTAAAAACAGCTTTTTTTTCTTGATTAAAAGTTGGCAGCACTGGTGCTAAATAGTTAGCGTATCGATAACACCGATAGTCTGCAGTCAACCGCTGCACGTCGCTGGCGGAAGCTGTGCGCGACCGTTCTGTAAAAATTTGCTAAAAAAACGTGCTAAAACTATTAAATAATACATGAAAAATTGCTTGTTATAAACATTATGCAGTGTGTGTACCTTTGAAATGTAAATTTTCATTGTTAAAGCAGTTATTGTGCTATTTTGTGGGTACGCTCTCTCTCATACATACATATATGTATGTACATTGTACGCTCTCACATGCTGACTTACATACTTACACTTTGTGGGCCCCTTTTGTTTCCTTTTTTTTTGTTTATGCGCGTAGGAGAGCATAAAATGCGCGAATAAACACCACGAACACAAACGAACAAGCCAAACACGGATAGAAAATTTGCAAAAAGCGCCAACGATGTGAGTGTATGTGAGTCTTGCATGTGTGTGTGTGTCTGTATTTGTGAGTGGGGAGTGCGCACATAGCGTCTACACATTGTTATTGTTGCCGTTTTTGCGCTCTTGACGCGCCCCAGCAACGACGACCAACAACAACAAGGGATTTGCTCTCTGGCACAACTCTCAGTTGCTCTCAGTCTTTAGCATGCGAATGGTGTTACGGACTAACTGTGTGAGAAATTTATAACGCGACATTAGCACGTCTACTTTGGAGCATGACGGTCGGTTACGGATAGAAAGAAGATAACGCATGCAGCTTGCAGCTCCTCATCCCCCTTTTTGCAACAACAAGCGAGCAGAATCAGTAGAATTTCTGAATTTCTGTAACAGATTCAAATTGGATGCTTGCAAAAACAACAAAATAAAAACGGTCGTGTTATTGATTCTGTGTGCCAGTCTGTATCTGTGTTTGTGTGAGTGTATGTGTCTGAGTTTTGCAGTTGCAGCAAACGACGCCTCCTCCCCCCGTCCCGTTTCGTTCACCGCTCGGTTTCGGTTTTTGGGTGCGACGTGATTTTGTATACGAACAACATATTTTTGGCCTGTTAAGGGCGAGCAGCGCAGCTGGCAGAGCTAACGGTATTTAGCCGCTCAAACGCTGCAAAGTGCGAAAAAAAAATAAGAGAAAAAATACATAATATACCCAAAGGGCAACAATTTTGACAGGCCCCAAATGTTGGAAAGCTTAAATAATATACAAAATATAAAGTCTTATAATTGAACACAACATTTGCTAGATTCATAATGTGCAACACAAATTAACGACAAACAAACAAAACCAACAACAACAACAACAACAGCAGCAGCAGCAACAACAACAACAATTTGAACAACAACAAATTAAACATGAAGATGGTTGACAAATCATCAAAATTGATGGATAAATTTGTGGCCAGCAGCAGCAGCGGCGGCGGCGGCGGAGGCAGCGGCAGTGGATCAGCGTCGGCAGCAGGCAATGCAGTAGCTGGCGGCGCTGCGTCTGCAACGGCAGCGGGCTCAGCTGGCGGCGGCTTTAGCAGCAATATGACAACTAGTAATGGACAAAAGCCGGTGCCTATGAAACTCTTTGCTGCCTGGGAAGTTGATCGAACGCCGCCCAATTGCATACCAAGGTGAGTGTCACAGCAAGCAGCATTATTTACATAATTACGAAATGACAACAGGGTTAAAGGGAGAAAGAGGTGTGAGTAAGAACAAGAGAGAAAGGGAGGACGTCATTGGAGAATTTTGATTGTTGGCGTTGTTTAAGTACCGTTAGTTTTTATTGTTATTGGATTTCATTTGCAAATTTTACGTTTACTGCGTTTCCGTTTGATTCGATTCGGTTTTGTTTTCTTTCTATTTTAAGCAACAACAACAACAATAATTACACAACGCAAACTGCATTGTTGTGCCGTTTGTTGTTGCTTATATTATTTGTTATTTTGTTACTTTTGTGCGCGGCATTCAATTAGCTCCCCACCTCCTTCTTTTTGCACTTGACATTCGTGTTTATTTTTCTTTTTGCTGTTGATAATAACTCTTGTTGTTGTTGTTGTTTATGTGCTGTGAACTGTCCTAGTAACCCCGAAATGTTTGTTGGGCAGTGAGTCACCTGCAGATACAAGATACAATCTACAAGATACATTCATAGATAAAACAGTTCAACCTCTTGCCCTACCATTAAAATATCAATACGCAATTAAGCAGGCAACAACACGAGATTCAACCAATATGATAAGCCAATTCAGATCTAAAAATATATAGTCGTATAACTCTTGTATGACTTGTACACTCCGAGAAAAATTTATTTTTTTATTTTTTGTTGGTTAATCATTTTGTTATTATGTTTTTTTTTTGTTTATTTATCACGACTAAAAGCAGTCTGCAAACGTAAAATAATTAATAAAATTAAAATTAAATTAAAATTATAAAATAATAAAGTAAATTTATGTAAGCTTTAAGTTATAAACTGCAAAGAAAAAAGTTTAATTAAGCTAAGCCTGGGATATGAAAATAATTAAAAGTTTATCAAACATTTGTTGCAAGGATTGGGGAAATAAAATGTGCTGATTTTATTTATTAATTGAATTTGGTTAATCTAAAGTCTGTTTTAAATATAAATTAAATACAGTTTATTGAAATAGATTTTTTAGACCTCAGCTTATTTAAAAACAAATGCTCGTATAAAAAATATAAATAATATAATAAATAAATAAAATAACATGTATGCGAATATATAAAAGTATCTTTTATAAAAGGCACTGCATATATTATTCGAAATTTTGAACAGCTCGTAAAAAGATGCGAGTATCTGCAAAGATTACTTTGCCGTAACCTTTTCCCCCTTTTTATTTGTGTTTGTGTTTGCTTTTGCCTCAACCGAAAAAGGTCATGCACCGTACACAAAATAGAGATGGAAAGAGAAAGAAAGAGAAGATGGAAAGTATGTTGAGGAGTGTGCAGCTATTTGTATCTTTTAGCTTTGTTTGTTTATAATTATGCGCCTGCTTGCACCGCCTAAAATTAGAAATTGAAGCAATTTCAACACAAACAATTTCGATATCAGAAACAAGTGACATTTGGTCTCCTCCTCCTCCCTCCCTCTTATTAAAAGGCCAATTTTCATCTTAAAGCAACCTTTTTTTTTCTGTTGGCACTAAGAAAATTGTATTTTTATGTGTATTGAATTGTATCTTTGCATTCACTTGACTGCGGCACGTACACGTATTTTGGCCATTTTGGCCAGCAAACGGTTTTTACTGTGATTGACCAAAAAAAAGATACGTGTCCGGTCGACAGAAACCCGTTTAACCCATTAAGGCAATCAAATTCAAATTCAAATCAAATGTGTTGCTCCCACTGATTGCCAATGATATAAATCGAGAGTGAAATGCTTTTCACACATGAATCAAATCATGTTTTTGGCAATGCAAATATGACCAATTAAAAGCTGGCTTAGTTCTTAAATTAACTGCAAGTAAATTTATGAATTAATACTGCAAAATGTAAATTTGAATGGCAATCCCTGAATCATCATGTATCTTTTCATTTGTTTTTAAACATTAAAAGGTAGATCAGTTCCAATGTAATTATCAATAGAGTATACTGATAATGTAGAAATATTTCTAGCCAATTGTATTTTGTAGTAAGCTAATCATGTAAATAAATGATTACAGTATTTATAGATTATAGATTATATTATAGAGCAATTTACAATAGTTTCGAATATCTATAAGGAGAACTACCTTCAACTTCAACTTCAACTCTCTTGGCTGTTTGCACAGTTGACAGTTGTTGCAGCTTATCAGCAACTTCTCGGATACTTAATCCAGCTCTATTTGTTTTCTAGGCTAAAAAGTACAAACAACATTCTATAATCTCTTCGATTCTTTATCAGCTGACAAATATTTATGCGCAATATATTTACAATATTTTGTGAGCACAAGATAGATCAACAATAAACAAGAAGCAATAGATACATATGTATCTTTATATCTGTTGTGGTTCATTTTGGCAAAATTTGATGCTTTTTTCTGGTTGAGACACATGTATAAAAATAAACCGCATGGCGACAATATTTTATGATCAATTCTCTCTCTCTCTCTCTCTCTTTCTCACTCTCTGTATCTTTCCCTTTTGCTCTCGTGGGGAAAACATGTTTTGCGCTACCAAATGATAATTTGAAGACAGGAGCAATGTTTTTACTAGCAATTAATTGTAAGCCAACGGCAGAATTAGCAGTGACATACTTACAGATACATTTTGTATCTCGTAACTGTAGCGGCAGCTGTTTGGCAGCTGCACAGATAACCACGTGTCTCAAATGTATCTGCAAGTTGATGCTGTGCTTCAGATTTAGATAAATTAGCTATGCCATCAAATTGGCAACTCAAAAGTATCTTAAAGATGCAAACGTTGTACGTTGAACAGAATTTTACAACTAAAAAATTACTTAAATTGCGTAATTGATAATTTTAGTATGTAAATATAGCTTTACATGCAGTCTTATATGCTTTGCTCGTGCATTTTAAAGGGTATTCAATTGTTAGCATGCGGCGAAATTCAATTATTTTCGACTTTATTTTTTGTTGCCCCCCAAATGTTAGCCTTGAACTTTTTGTTTTGTGCCTGGCGAATCAACAATAACAACAACAACAACAAGAGCTACAATAACAATAATAATAATAATAATAAAAATAACAAATGCAACAACAACAAGAGCATATATGTATGCATATGTAAATGTATCTATGTGCATTTGTGATCACATCTGTGCAGTTTGACAAATTGAATTGAATAGAAAGTTTTGTGTTTTGTGTCTGTTGCATTTGTATACCCTAGCCGCAGCTATGAAATCGGGTATGATTAGCCTAATATTAAATATGTCTAATAATTTTAATTTATTGCATATTTTCTTAGCTAAAAAATTACTTGAAACATTACACAGGATTTATAAGTTTACAGGGTATTGAATTTGTGGCACTTTTTAGGTAAACCTGTGGCAATTCGTTTTTGAAATGCTTTCAATTTGTGTGTTTGTTGCCACCGCATTGCAGTTGAATGTCAGCAATCGGAAATGTGTATTTGATATCGATTTTATTCTCTCTTTCTATAATGGACTTTACTATCTGATGATTCAGTTTTGTTTTTTGATTTGATTGCCCTTTTTTCAAGACTCTGAAATGTGTGTAAAAAGCTGGAAAATTATAAAATAAAATAAAAATGAATATAATTAAATAAAAAAGACTAAAATAGATAAGTTGAAGCTTATTGAAAAAGATTTAAATAGAGAATACAATTAAATCAATTGGAACAAATTTAGATACGCTTAGGAAATATTATGTAGAAGTTTTGAATAGAGAAGTTTAATAAACAATTTCTATAGAACTTCTCTATTTAAAACTTCTACATAATATTTCCCAAACTTTTTTATTGAACTTCTCTATTTTAAACTTATATAGAACTTTTATGTTAAATTTCTTTATTTGAAACTTCTATAAAACTTTTTTATTGAACTTCTCTATTTTAAACTTATATAGAACTTTTATGTTGAACTTCTCCATTTAAAACTTTTACAACAATTTTTAATTGAACTTCTCTATTTAAAACTTCTATAGAACTTTTATGTTGAACTTATCTATTTTAAAGTTCTTTGAAACTTTTATATTGAACTTCTCTATTTAAAACTTCTATAGAACTTTTATGTTGAACTTCTCTATTTGAAACTTCTATTCATCTACATAATATTTCTTAAATAGAGAAGTTCTATTTTTAGCTTGAACTTTTATATTGAACTTCTCTCTTTAAGACTTAAAAGCTCAGCATAATGAAAGATAAAGTAGAGGAGCTGAACCTAGAGCAGACCAGACAAATTTAAGAAGCAAAACCTTCAGATAGAGAAGTTCTACTACTTTATTTTTGTTACTTTTTATCACAATTTTTTTCCATTTTTATAAGTCTATTTATGAGTATTGTTGATAAAAGAAATCCCGATTCGGTATTACTTATAGAAAGCTTGAAAATTGCAATATTGTCTGTTTGTCATTTGTTTAAACCTCCAATCGATTTTCCGATGCGTTTGCTTTGACCTAAATTCTAAGACCAACTTGAGCCCAGCTTGACTCACATTTCCACTCGGGATTCAGAGAGGGGAGAAACGGGAGAGTAACGAGAGGAAAGAGAGGGGAAATGTTAGCTGGAGCAAGACCTTTTGGTAAGCGCATTAGTCGCATTCTGTGGCGGTTAATGCATTTTTCGCTGGCCAGCTGGAAAATCTCTGTGGTGATTAGGGCCAAGTCTCGAAAGAAAAAGGGGCAAAAGCGTCAATTAAAATCAAATGCGCGCCAGCTGTTAAATGTTTATAGAAAGAGAGAGGGGCAGACAGAGCGAAAGAGATAGAGAAAGAATGGAAGAGAGAGAGACAAACAGTGAATAGCAACTTTTGTATACAATTGCAGCAACAGGAGCTGCCATAAAGTTTGTGATTCAGCCAGAAGAAGAGGAGCCTTTGTTGTTTACTGAGCTCTTGAACAAAGGAGATGGCCAATAGCCAATAGCCAATAGCCAAAGCACAGTGGTTCGTTCAGTAAACTAGAAGACTAGAATTGTTGTCGCCTTAACATTTCAAACTTAACATTTTAAACAACAATTTAAACAATTTCAAACTTAACATTTTAAACTTAACATTTCAACTAAACATTTTAAGCTTAATATTTTAAACTTAACATTTTAAGCTTAACATTTTAAACTTAACATTTTAAACTTAACATTTTAAACTTAACATTTTAAACTTAACATTTTAAACTTAACATTTTAAACTTAACATTTTAAGCTTAACATTTTAAGCTTAACATTTTAAACTTAACATTTTAAACTTAGCATTTTAAACTTAACATTTTAACTAATCATTTTAAGCTTAACATTTTAAACTTAACATTTTAAACTTAACATTTTAAACTTAACATAAATGTAATTGCATAACATCAAATGTATGAATTTATCGAACAAAAAAATCATTTTGCGCACTGTCCGTTGAACAAAAAATCAAGTTTGCTTTTAATTATGCAACTTAACGTTTCTTTTTTTATTTGAAATCTTAAATTTACATTTTATTGAATTGAATTAAACTAATTTTGTTTTTCAACAATTTGCTTTAAAATGTTCAGAATACATATTTTTAAATTCCGGACTGATTTGTGTTTATTTAGTGTAAGGTTAAGAGTTTTTGCACTAGCTTCACTGTGCAATGGCCAATGGCCAATAGCCGATGGCCAACTGCCAACATTACAGTCAACATCAACATCAACGTTAAGTTTGTTGACTTGTCCGCCAACCTGTGCTTCAAACTGCAGCTCAAGCTGCCAAACTGTCAACAAAGACAACAACAACAACAACAACAAGAAACGAAGACAACAACAACACGAACGTGGAATGAGACTACGTCTAGTCACAGGAAGCTTCCGCTACGACGAACCGAGCTAAACACAACGAACAACGGATGTCAGCTGCATAAATCGTTGCCTGTCTGTCGCTCACATCTGCATAAACACACGCACACACATGCACACACACAGACACACACACACTCACTTGCATAGCTTGTCCATAAAACTGCAATTTATTAGCATATAAAGTGCGCTCTGGGGACTTTAGCCAGGCTAAAACCGACTGCAAAAGGCCGAATGTGCAGTGTGCAGGTTTTTACTTTGGGCCATGAAACCTAACAAAAAAAATAAAAAACATAAGACAATCGATTGAACATATAAGACTAGGAAAATACCCTGTAACGGCTGTGTCAAGAATCAATAATTTAATAATTTTTATTTAGATATAAATGAGCCAGGGATTTTTAGTTTTATTTAGTTAATTTATTTTTTTTTTAAATATAAGTATTAATAATCAAAACTCAAAATTAAATATGAAAAATAAGTTTTTTTTGAATGTATGAAAAACCGAAATTAACCCTTATAAATGAAACGGTTACTAAACGGTTATTTCGCTTTACAGAGTTTCGGTTTTAAGGCTTCGGTCAAATGAAAATTTTGTTTGTTCGGTTACGGTTTTAAATTTCAATCAGTTTTTACCGGTTAAAGGTTACGGTTTCGGTTAGAGTTTTAATCCCTTGTAAAAAACAAAACAAAAACATAAATCTCTTTGTCCTGAATCAATGACTGACCGAACGGTTAAGCCTAGAAAGATGAAGTTTTCACAATATACATACATATATCATAAAGTTAAAAGTTTAATAAAACTTAAGTAGAGTTTGCTAGTTGATAGATAACCTGCAAGGAAGAGTTTAATAAAAGACAGTAACGTTTTCAATGTCTGCAATTAATACAACCCTTTTCTAAAATTTGTACAGGGTATGAAAATAAAGAAACGAAAAACAAACACTAAAACTCAATACATATCTCAAAAGTTTACTGTTTGTTTTTCCAGTGGGTCGTTAAGTCTCCCTACATGACATACATATGTACATACATAGATATTTATATAGCACCCATACATATATACTACATATTTTATACATAGAAATTCACTTGGGGATGCATGACCATAAAAATGCAATCAAATTGGGATGCATTTCTCATGGGCATTGAATTTTGGCAGTTTACTTTACGATATTTACCCAGTTTCCACTTGGCATCCAAATAAAATGCATTTTTTCCATCACAGAGAACATTCCAACATTTATTTTGTTATCGAATTTGTATAGCGAATAATTGCTGAATTCGCATTTATATTGGAAACAATTTGAGTGAGCGTTAAATTGGTTTAATTATTGAACAAATATGCAAACTTTAATTGAGGATAACATAGATAGAAAAGTTTAAATTCAGATAGATAAGTTGAAGTAATTGTGATACAATTATTACTATAAGAAATTGTATTTATAATAGTTGAAATTGGGGAAAATAGAAAAGTTTAAGATAAAGAAGTGAATGATGCAGAAGTGAAAAAAGGAAAGAAGTAGATAGATAAGTTTGAAGTATAATAGTTGTATTAGGAACATTTATAGTTGAAGATGTTCAGATGGAGAAAGAAAGTAGAAAAAGGGAGAAGTTGAATTTAGAAATGATTTAGAGAGAGAAGTTAGAGAAGTTTAAAAATGTATAAACAAGTTTAGAATAGAAACATTGGAATTAGAGAAAGAAGTCACAGAGAAGTTAGAGAAGCTAAAATATATGTACAGGGGTGCCACAGATATCGCTTTCGCTTGAATTTCACTTAAATTTCATAAAAATTTAAGTAATAATTTCATACAAATTTAAGTAATATTCAAGCGAATGCGATTTCTGTGGCACCCCTGATAGACAAGTTTCGAATAGAAAACATTGAAACAGAGAAGTTAGAGAAGTTAAAATCAGGGACTGAAACTGTTATGAGGAATAAAAATAAAAATTACTTTTAATAATTACTTAAAGACTTTTATTTTATAAATCATACTTAATAATTAAAAATAACAGTTATAAATAATTATTAAAATTGATTTTTATTATATAAATCAACAATAATGACTCAATTTAATAAATTAGGTTATCATCTTCCTGATAACCAAATTTACATATGTTGAAAATTTGGAAAGTTTATCTTGAGTATTAACAAAGATATTCTAAAAAGACTTTTAAAAACACTCAAATTATAAAAGTCATTAAAGACTTATATGTTTTCGATTAAAAAATAAAAGTTATTTGGGATTTTTATTTTTTTAATCTCAAATATAAGTTTATTGACTGTTTGCAGAGATACTGTTTTTATAAACAATTTGATGTATTTTAAACAAAAATCGCATTACTCCTTATATGTGATTTATTGAGTTGAAATTTTGATCGATAACAGTTATTTTCAGTCCCTGGTTAAAATACTAATATTAGACAAGTTAAGAATAGAAACATTGGAATTAAGAGATGCTTAAGATTACGAACACAAGTTTAGAAATTATTTAGAGAAAGAAGTTACAGAAAAGTTTGAAATGTTAAAATAGATATAGGTGTGCTTAGAATAGAAAAATTGGAATTAAGAGATTACAAAGCTTTTATTATGTTGTGAGAAATTTAAAAGTAATTCTTAAAAAATAATTGCAGTAAGGCTGAAGTCAGAGAAGTTACGGACTGTCAATCCATTATTATCCAATTTAAAAACCAATATAAATAAAATGGGCAAGATCTATTGAGTGTCTGATGGTTTCGCATCATCATCATCATCATCATCAATTAAAGTTCAACGAAATTTCAATTAAATTTCGCACATGACACAAATATGAATGATTAATGCACTCACACTCATGTGTATTCATCTTATGATGAATCATGTCTGAGTCGGAGTTGAAATGTATATGAATGTGAGTCGTATTCATTTTGGCACGTGTTTTTGGTTGTCAGTTGATAAACAAATAAAAATGAGTATATGTAAAAGTATAAGAGAGGGAGAAAAACATGAAAAGAAACAACTTTGAAATAAAACTCTCGCTGTTTGTGGCAAAAGTTGAATTGAAGCTGAATTGCGGCAAATGTGAAGTCGACATTGAGTCGCCAAATAGTAAAAAGTAAATAGTAAGTAGAAAGTGAAAGGCGTTGCGAATCGAAAAACTTTTCGCATGTGCCACAAAATGTAGCAAAGTTTTTTGGTCTTTTTTCCCCCCTCCAAATAAAAAGATAAACTAAAGGTCCCATTAGATAAAAATAAGTTAGACCAATGCGAACGTCAAGTCAAGTCGACGGGGACGGCTACAAAAATGTTAATGATTTGTAGCTGCTGCTGTTGTTGTTGTTATTGAGCTCAATTATGAAATGCCGTCTAAATGTTCAAGTTTATTTTGGCCCAGAAAACGTAGATTTTTTTTGGTCTTTCTTTCTGTCGTTTTTGTGCCAAAGTGAAAGACGACGACACTTGACATGAATTCGCGCTTCTGCTCAGATTATACTCCCATTATAAGCACATGCATACATTTATTCATTAATAACAGTTTTACATTTTTTTTTATGTTATATATTTTTGCATATTGACACAGAGTCAAAGTGGTTTCAACTTTGCCACTGCCACTTGGCATAGTTTTTTTCTGCAGCTTAGGAGCGAGCTTAGAAGAGAGGAGAATAGGGACAAGGAAGGGGCTGAAAGGGTAAATTGTCGACTTTAAGCGTAGGAGTTGAGCAACTACATGTATTTCCCAGCCGGTTTTCAAGTCTAGAAAAATTAATATACAGAGAATGAGAGCAAGAGATAGAGAAAGAGTTTAGTAATCATTTTATACCCGTTATTTTATTTTATTCAAGTGATGTAAATCCAAACAGTAAATAATAATATATAATTAATATCGAATTCTAAATATC
>JBAMBK010002227.1:0-70371 GCA_037043435.1 Drosophila suboccidentalis | reverse complement strand
ATTTAAAGTCGCACAAATGTCGCGTTCGCGATCCTGGAAATACCCATATTTGATATTTACTAAAATAAGAAAAAAAACGAAGACAAAATAATTGATTTCAATAATCGACCGTAGCCCTTTTAACAATAGCTTTGTTGTTCTATGACCCGATAAATTGAGAACAAATTACGTGAAAACGCCCACTGTGCCCACTCCGGTTCGTTCCATGTCGCCGAAGATGCCCCATACGGGACTCGGGCCCACGTTTGCTGTTCATGTAGCGTGGCTATTTTGTTTTGGTCCTAATAATGCTGCTAGTATGTATGTGTGTTGGCAACATTTTAGGTAAATTAAAAAATAACATTATTATTGGAATGGGACAGGTTGTGCTTGTTGTGTGGGTGTGTTAGGACTTGGACATGTTTATATTTATTTTTATTCTGCTTTAGTTTGCCAACAACAAAAGAGCGACAATTTTGAAGGATGCTTGGAAATTAAAAGTCGTTTTTTATTGGCCGTAATTTGTATAATAGCTTTACCCTCGGTCAAGTGTCAATAAGCCAAATACTTGGACTTTTACTATGTGACCCAATCAGAAGTCTCGCTTTCTTTCTCTCTATTGTACATACATATCATTATCAATGGTAATTGTTAACAATGGCTGTAAGACCTGTTAAACTGGCAACTGACGTGCGGTGAGCTGACACTGACAAAGCAAATGTCAAATTAATTTGATGCTTTACTTACACTTGAACACCTTTGGACCAGATGTGACCCCCAACCTAAACGCAGACCACAACTTCAAAGGGAACACAGTGAGTGCTAGGAATGTTTTGGGGGGAGTCAAGATATGTATGTATGGACCACCAACGATGGACACCTGGACACCTGGCATGCTGGCTGTCAATTTCATTTATGTTTCCAATCGATTGTGCCCGACGATAGCAACGACATCCACGCCCCACACACACACACACACACACACTGAAACACGCATCCAATATTGGTTAGATTTTTGACAGCTCAAATTGAATTTGCCTTTGCCCGTGTTTCTACTCCTGCTTCTGCTGCCCTTTTGGCTGTCGAGCTCGCATTCAGGCTGCACAAAGTGAAATTTTGTTTGCTTGACCAACTCCCCCCTCCCTTCTCTCACTTCCCCTTCTCCATTTGGGGAGTTGGCTGTCAGTCACGGTGTGAACACATTTGGCTTTTGTTTATTGTACAACGACAGTCACACGATGATTTGTCTAATTTTTTGATCGATTGTTTATCTCGCCCTGTCGTGTTTGCCCGACGTCAACATCTTGGCTGCAGAAACGGACCTTGCCACACCACCACAAAGCATATTTGTCACTTGACTCAAATCTTGACACGATTGGCTTTATTTGCTTTAATATTTATTATTTATTTAGCTTTGATTCAAGTCACGTCTTGGGCTTTGTGTAGCGCATGTATAGGTCCGAGAGCTTACAGAACTCTGACCAAAAGTCCGGCTCACTAAAGGGTTCACGAAAGACGGAGGCGAAGCGTTCCATGAGCTCATTCGCCTTGTCCCGCACCAGCTGCACTTTCGCCTGATTTTCAGTCTCCCAGTGGACAAACTGACAGAGCCATCGTATGGACTCCACGGCCTCCCGACTGCGCACGAGTAGCAGCTGGCTAATGGGCAGTTTCAATAGTTGCTCAAACGCCAGCTGAGCGATCGCATAGTTTCGATGACGAGTAGTCAGATTGCTGCGTAGCTTGTTGATCTCCTCTATGAACAGCGGCTCCACATTCAGCGAGTCACGTTGCTGTCTCACCTCGTGCAGAAATCGTAGCTCCTCCTCACTGGGCACAGGCGCGATGTACTTTGTATTTAGAATACTCTCTGTTTCTCGAATGGCCTCCAAGAACTCTTCATATTCCAGTGCTTGCTTTGTGATGAACTTTCTCTTGTACTCATCGTTATAGGGCCAGATTTTGGTATAGGCAATCCGATGGCGATCAAACGTGTATATGAACTGTACGATGCCGCGGCTACAGTTCGACTTGTCGATCAATCGACCTGGCCACGGTAAATAGCCACGCTTCTCGGCAAACACATAGTCGCCCTCATTAAGCGCACCTTTAAAGAAAGTTTAGTTACATATTTATATAACTATCTTCTACTATTATAGTACAATATTTTTATTTCAAATTTATTTAAATACTTATTATTATAACAAGGGTATCAAACCGAAAGGAATTCGGCTTTGCGTTTTCGGTTATCGGTTTCGAAAAGTTGTTGTATATCGGTTACGTAACGGTTAGCGTCCTTTTTGTATGTATCGGTTTCGAAATAGCGGCATGATTTCGGTTCACAAGAAAAACTATTTAAAATTCTTAAGACATGTAAATTTAAAAACAAATATTCCCAATTTTCAAAAATTCATATTTTTTTGATTCAGTACACAAATAAAAATTAGAAATAAAAATCAAATTTACTTTTAAAAACCTGAATTTTACCTTAATAACGTAATTAATATTTAGCATAAATCGGTTCTTAGCGGTTATTTCGGTTGAAATAAATTCGGTTTTTCGGTAACGGTATAATAAAAAAGTTTTTTTGGTTACGGTTTCAGTTAAGGTTACCAAATTCAATTGGTTAATACCAGTAACGGTTACGGTTATGGTTACGGTTATGGCTACGGTTTTAATCGCTGACTATAACCTGATTTTGACAGGCAGCAGGAGGCGTGGAAGATCTGCATAAAGAATATATGTTCGTGATCAGTATCGACAGCCGAGTCGATTTAGCCCTGTCCGTCTGTCTGTCTGTCCGTCTGTAGATATAATACGTACCGATCTGAGACTATAAGAGCTGAAAACTTCAAATTTTGTATGTAGTTTTCTGTGCCCCATGTGATGATCAAGATTATTTTAAGATCAGGATGCCACGTCCATTCGCCCACAAATTGAAAAATTTATTCAATGCAAAACGGTTTCTCAGTTTTAAATCTATCTTGATGACGCTGGTTATAAATCCGGTATTTATCCGCAAATTAAGGTGTAGCTTCGTGTAGATATCGAAAAGTGTGGGCACAGGGTATCTTACGGTCGAGTGCGCTCAACTAAAGCCTTACTCGCCTGGTCTTAAAGTTAAATAAAAAATTAATATACTGCCTGGCAACTGTTTAAATGGACATGTTTTAAATGCAAAGTTGTCCATGTAATTCGTGGAGCTACGTCACTGAATATTTTAATACTTTAATACTATCAAATTATTATACTTATCATTTTAGCAGAATCAAATCTTAACTAACTGAAAATTTATTTTTCCATTTACTTGCAGCTTAAATTGTCATACTTCTCAACGGTAAGTGTCGCATGTTCTTCAAAAACCTTTTACTATATAAATATTATTTGAATGTTTTTCTAGTAGTTTTTAGCTCACTTTACGTAGTTTCATTACAATGCTTGTTCGTATGTTTGATTACCTACTATATCTTTTCGAATTTAAGTGCTTTAAATGTCGCTTCAGTGAAGTTGTTGAGCTCAGTTTATGTTGTCATAGCTGAGAAGGAGGACACTTTTTACATTATCCACACGCCACGTTGACCAAATGGCCGTGCAACATGTGGCTGCTGCTTTGGCTTTGAAGGAATTGTGTGCTTCTAATTTGATTTATATTTATAAAGCCGGAATCATTTGCTTTCGATTGCCATAATAATAAAGCGTCGTTACATTTAAATAATGACCGGGCCGACGACAAGAGAGCGTTGAGGCTGAGAATGAGGCTGAGGATGATGATGAGGAGGATGTCGACGTCTGGTAATGGCTATGAAAATTCAATTATAACCCAGCCGCAGCATGATGGCCACAGCGCTGGATGGCTTGGCCATTCGTTCAAAGTGGCAGTTGCCTTCGACGCTGAAGAAGAAAGCACATAAAACACGTTGCAAGATTAATTGTGCACGCTGTCGTACATTACGACGCGCATACGCCGTGTTGTACATGTGTAAATAAGGACGTGGACGAGAACGAGAAGGTGGAGAGGGGGCCGAAAACAACAACATTGTCGGCTGCTGCGACGACTGCTTTTTTGGTCATCATATTTAATTCAAGCATAAATTTTTGCACGCATATAAAAAAGGACACGGCGGTGGGGAAATAAAAAAGAATTAATACGTTTCGGTTAATTTATGTGGGCCGTGGCCGGCAACAAGGACGCGCCCGGGACTGCGCTACGGATGGCGCCCATGAAAAATTGCCCGGCTCGCACCTCTCTCTTTCTCTCCCTCTGTCTCTCTCTCTCTTCATCATTCAGCCTGAACCAATGAGCCACAAACGGCCGTGACGAACGGCAAGCGACACGCACTCATTCCCATTCCCAGCCTCATTCTCATACCCATTCTCATACCCATTCCCATTTCCATGTCCATGTTCATAACCATTACTATGGCTGACGATGCCAACACGGCTTTTGTCTCGTCACCCTTTTGGCCATTCCCGCCTCAGCCATTTGGCTGCCTTTTGTTATTGCACTGGTCATGGGTAATTACGGACGTGTGCGCATGTGTTGGCCATCGCATGGCCACCTGCCATTGTTATACACGTACCCTTAACTCGTCCCCACCCTGCTGTATTTTAATTTGTCATAATTTTGCTCGTTCGCTGGCTAATTAGCTAGTCAGCAGACCCCCATTTCCCATTACCACACTCACTCACCAGCCATTTGAAATGGTCCACAATCCAATGCCAAGATCCCTTGGCCGCAATATTAGCGGTAACTTGATGAGCTGAAATCGAACACAACAATAAAATTGACTCCGAAGTGTCTTCATCGACGAGTCGTTCACACAATGCCAGCTGAAATTCTGTGGAACAATAATAGTACAATTCGCAACGATATCAATAACGTAAACAGTGGAAAACAAAATATGTGTGTTTAGAGATAGAATTATGTTTGCTTACTTTCCGACAAGTTGACGATCTTTGCGCCAAACAAGGGCGTACCCAGTATGTAAATGAAGGGGCCTGCAATTTCTTTGTTTCTTTATTTTGAGTAAGGAAGAAACGCCTTGGATGTTTTGCAAGATTGTCAATTGTTTTACTGTCATTTAATTGTCATTCGCATTACTCGCATCGGCTGTCAAATCGCATCGGTTTTTGCTCGCACAGAATCTGGTCACATTTTAAGTGATTTCATATAAAAATGCATCAACCCAAGATGAATTTATATACAGGTGATGTATTCGTTTGACGTGCTCTCATTTTCGGGGCACAAACGTCATTCCGAAAGCAATCGTCGAGTAGGCGGTTGTATTATATTCTCCGAAAAATGCTCCGTGTGTGCAAAATACATACACTCACTCGCATATCTCTGCGTACACCCTTTATTTTACTCTAACAGCTACGTAAGTCAAGTCTTCACAGTAAAAAAAATATATTTGGAAACGTTGCTTAAATTCCGGTCGAAAGATACAAAAATTTCCTTAACCCATTAAGTACCCATTGAAAATTTTGAATTTTTGTAAAAGTCCACTTTTTCATCTTTTTTCCTCGATTTTTTACAAAAAATATTTTGATGCAAAAAAATTCTTGAAACAATTCTAAGAGTGAAGACAAACATGCCATTGTTTTTATTTCGATTTTATATATTGCACAGAGCACAAAACGAAAATAAGTGAAGAGTATAGAAAATCAAACAAAACAATTTTTTGTATATATCTATCTCTGTCGTCTCTCTCACGTCAGACTCTCTCTGTCAGATTCGCCCCGAGAGAGAGCGAATACATCACCTATATATAAACATCAACCTAGTAGACATTTGACCGACACAAAAAACTATGAAAATAGAACGTGTTCCAATTTCATCGGTAAGGAAGCTTTTAAGTTCAGAGTATTCACACGACTATGCAATACTTTTCTAAGTATAAAATATATAAAAATATATTAATCTAATATAAAAGAAATTTAATCTTTCAATCGTTGATTAAGAGACATACAGGGGTGCCACAGAAATCGCTTTCGCTTGATTTTCACTTGAATTTCATTCCGCTGTGCCACAGGTCAGTTCGCAGAATAATTTTGTGCGGAACAAACTAGCGCTAAATCCGCTGGCGTCCGATGCTGCCACCTAGTCTGATTTAGATTTTCGAAGTCACGGCCAGCGATGCCACATTTTTTAGTCAGAATTCGAAGTAAGGTATTTAAAAAATATATATTTGGAAACACTTCTATTTTCTTTAAATTAGGCATTCAAAAAATTAGCTCTTTTGAGGTAAAACAAGATTTACCGCAAAATTATTTTACTTACTGTGCAATTTGTGAAAACATTTGTCACGAAGAGTTGCCAGACTAATGTCAGACAGTTGGTAGAGCTGTCGAGTAACTTTTATTTTCTCGCTCCAATTACTTTAAACTTTTCCTTTGATAAACTTAATCAATTATTATATATATAAATTAAATAAGAATAAAATTGAAAACTTATATTTCTGCAATAATAAACTAAAAAAAGTTGCTAAACAAACCCTTGGGTTATTTAATCTGAGAAGGTGTCAACCCTTAGCAGCCTAGTTCGAAAAGGTTGGTGAAAATGCTCAAAAAAAAATTAAATCACTCGAAGTTCTGTGGCACCTCGGAAATTTCCGTGCGGAAGTGCTTTCAGCGGAATTCTATTTCGCTTGAGATTTCTGTGGCACCCCTGATATATCAAAATAAATATTTTACAACTGAACAGAAAATTTTGCTATAATTAATGAATGACTTCCGTTCATTTGAACTTAAACTGAACTAAGCGCCACATCTCTAAACATGTATTAGCATCGCACATTTCTACTGCTTCAAATGAGAGGCGCCACAAAAATCCAAGTCGACCGAAAACCAACCGATAATGTATGGGTTTGAAAATATCTTAAGACTAATAACTTATTTAGTTTAGCTTTAGATTCAAGAAAGTTCTTAGTTTTTATGCTCCCATCATCCAAGGAGATCCAGTCATGTCCTTAAATATTTTCTAGAACTGATTTTAATTCAAAAACATGCATGAATTACCCATCTTCTCATTAGAAACTACAGTCGATTAGGTCGCTTAGTACGTATGATGGACTATTAGCACCATTTTGCTAACTGTACAACAGCTCTTCATTCAAGTTGAGTGTGCACACACAGCATGAAATCAGTGGCAACACCTCTTAGAGAGTGAAAGAGAGGAACTAGGAAACCATAATCTCGATGCCTCATCACTTCCGGAGCACACTCAACAGTTGCCACTGCCGACTTAATTTTTCAGCCAATAAACGAAGCAACCGACAACACACCAAATAAACTCTCGACAACAACAACAGAAACAACATCGAGAGTCGAGCCGAGCCCGCTGAAACCACATAAATCAATGTCTGAAGGAACCGAATCAACCCACAATAAACCAGACCTAAAACTCAACTCAACTCGACTCGACTTGGCCAAACCCAATGCCGTTTCCATTGCCATTGCCATTGCCATTGCCATTTCCATTCGCAATTCCATTTTCATTTTCACATGCTGTATCCACATTCATAGCCAGCAATGGCATGCAGTGACAGAAATTGCAAAATATTTGATTTGTGCTTATTTAATTTGAAATCTTCTACACGAATGCGATCCGAGAGTCAAGAGCTAGAGGCAAGAGAAGTAGAGGGGGCACAGACAGACAGACAGCCTGGCTGACAGAGCCAAAGCTAAACCCAAAACCGCATGCCACACATATGTCATACATACATATAGTGTATCTGAGCAAGAGTTGTGTGTGTGTGTGTGTGTGTGTTGGGAGGAGGAATCCATTGGCTACTTTAAATGGAACGGCACTGATTTAGATGGATGACAGTGAATGCTGGAGTAAGATTGCCAAGCCCAAGGCGCAACATGCAGCTCTCAAGTGCGTTGTGCAGTTTTCAAGTGCTGTCAGCTGCACTTAGACTGCATCACAATTCGTGCTGATGAATTTTCGGGTATAGAGAGAGGGAGCGAGTCCTTTTGAACAATGCAGTACGATTAGCTCTACAGCATGTTGATGATGATGATGATGCTGGTGATGATGTTGGTGATGATGGTGGTGATGATGGTGGTGATGATGTCGTGCTCATGTTCAATTAGTGTGCAGCACAGCCTACGCTCTTCATATAAAATGCCTGCGAGTCTAATTAATTACTGTGCAACGTACTACATACGGTATCAATGGTCACCCTCTGTCCTGTATCCTGTGTCCTGTATCCTGTGTCCTGTGTCCTGTATTTCGTTTGTGGCTGCACCACATGCACAGTGGACACTCGGCCACTTGTTCATTCATCCACTCTTCCCCTTTCCGCCCACAAACGGCCCATCAACAACATTATTATCAATGCCAAGCCATTGCAATTGAAGTTGCGGCTTCTAGCAGCATGTTGCATGTTGCACGTTGCACGTTGCCAGTTGCCAACTAATGACAAAATATGTTGATACTCAAATGCATTTTGGTTAGCGGCTAAATATTGGCGATTGAATCGAACAGCGCTCGGCTCGTGACATGGCATATCAACTACCATAATCAGCAATCCTGGCAAGAAATACGTATTTCCCCCCCCCCCCCTTTACTTTTCCCGTCCATTGCAAATTTATATGGAAAACAGCAGCAGCAGGAAAAAGTAGAAAATTGTTGTCTCCAATTTGCATATTGAATTACATTCATTGTTGATGCTCGCTTGCGTTAAATCCTTCAACTACAATGCTCATCCCCATTTCCCCCTCTAACCCTTTCCAGTCCCCGTCCCCGTCCCCGTCCCTGTCCCCATTGCTTACATTTTGATGCCTTTTGAGTGACGCTGACAATGCTGACAATGCTGCCAATTGCCAGGCGCCACGCAAAATGGCAAATGTTATAAAATATTCAGTTATAATAACAAGGGAAACCCGAAACCACCCACTCTTCAACCTCTTTGCAATGTCGTAAATATTCTTTTCATTTCATATTACCAACAAAACTCAAACAAATTGGCAGAAAATGCAACGAAATATCGTAGAACAAATTCCCTCTCTTGGATTGCTATCAGTTTTCCATGTTGACTCTTACTTTTGGCTGTCGAATAAGCATACAATTAAAAATTATTACTAGGACAAATTATTTAATAGTGCTAAAGTCAAATTTAACTTTGAAGTGAGCTCAATATGCTCAAATATGACTTCAAGTTTTTTCATTATACTCATACAAATTTGTTTACTCAAGTGTAAAAAAGTGGTGTAAACTTTTGCGAAATATTCTTAAACAATTCTGCATGCATCTATTTTAATTAAGGTTATCAATTTTATTTAATATTTCGTACAATAAAGTGACAGTGACTGTTAACTTTCATTGATGGGGTGAAAGCATTTTTTCTTAATTTTTATACGTTTGTTCTTTTAACCCATTAATGGCTGCCCATAGATCGGCTGGTACGATTTTGACGAAATTTTGAAATGTGTGCCTAGATGACCAAAGAAGTTGAAAGAAACAAAAAAAAAAATTTTATCTTCAAATTTTTTTTTTTTGATTTCCATACATTTTTCAGCTTTTTTCGCCAACATTTTCTATGCAGAAAAAAACCTAGATTTTCACCTGTAAAAAACTACAGGTATAACAAGGATACCTAAACTGTTCAATGTTTATACTTATATTTTTATTATTTCTCTTTACTATGAAATAAATATTGCCTCGATCTCTCTCACATGCGTCCCGAGCTAGAATTTTTAAAGTGTCAATACTTTTTTGGGTATTTAAATACCCATTAGCTTAAAATGGGTTAATTACAATACATTGCTTACTTTTATTTAAAGTTTACCTGAACGTGATAAATAGAAGACAATAGCTGGATTTTATCTACTGTAGTTAAAGTGGCTGTTAAAAAATTAAAAAGTTTGTGAATGCATTTACAATTTTTGTTTTTATTACAAAATAATTACTTTAGTTATCCTGGATGTTGACTGCATATAAGAATGTTATCTAAGCATTGGCTGTGTTCACCAGAACTAATCGATCAGTAATCATGTATCAGAATCAAAAAATGGTTGATGGTTTAAGGCAAATTCGAAGCTGTCATTTCTTTTTTTGTCAAAGCTTTTAATATTTATTAAGCAAATTCAAAATAGTTTGGCGCAAAATACTTAATGTAATGGGAATGAGCACAGCAAAAGTCCAGATTTAAAATAATAGATGATATGTTTTATTGATTAAAAAATAAGCCAATATTGTATGCGCATTTAATATTTAATATAAGAAAGTTTTAAAGCACTTTTCCTAACCATATTCCTTAAAAATACGCGTATTCCAACGTCTTATTTGAATTTTTTGTAATAAGACCAAATTAGTATTAATAATGTGGTTTCCTTATTAATTTTGTCCTATTTATTTTCAAATCTTGTGTTCTGTTGATTACGATTTGTTGTATCGAGAATTTCAGCTTACTATTTTGGTGAAGAATTTTCAGTCATCATAATCACAAAATTTGAAATTATGATTTCTAATCACTGCCGTTCACCAGAATAATCAAACAATTTTCATCGATATTCTGTTGTCGATTTGTTCTGAGTGAGCACGGCCATTGTTTTAAAAATGAACATGGAAAAACAAGCCGAAGAAATGTGTAAAAATTATTCAAAAATCAATTTACTTATTTTATAGGTAACTTTACTCTGCATAGAAAACAAGAATTAATTTAAAGTTAACTTTAACATGAACATGAGGAAAGGTCGTTACATTAGATTGACTTCTATCATTACCATGAACATGAATTTCCTAGATTATTTTAAAATATTAATTAATTCAATAAGCTCTTAAGTTTATTTACACTTGATTTCCTTAATAAGTTTAACATTTATACAGTTTGCATTGCAAATCGAATTAGGCCAAGTTGCGACTGAAGACGCTGAGAAGCAGAAAGTGCTAGCCAAGTTGAAGTGTATTTTGGCCAATTGGCCAATAACGAAACAGTTAAAACAATTAAAATTTAATTTACAACTTTTTCTGATGCACATTTCCGGTTCACCCCAATGACATTTACAGAACCAGTTTGCAGTTTTGCAGCTTTGCAGTTTGCAGTTTTTCAATTTGCGTTGGCCCGAGTTCGAGTTCGAGTTGGAGTCCGAGACTGAGCGTCGTTTTGGTCAAAAAGGTATTACAGTGATTTAATTTAAAAGTTTACACGCAATGGATGCTCGGGGATGTTCAAAGGGTTCAGTGCTGAAGCTGTTGAGGATGAAGCACATGCAGTAAATTAAATTGTTAACTTAATATAGAAAATGATTCTCATTGCCGGCTGAGATTTTGATTGCCAAAAAGAGAGCTGGCCAAATTGCCAGGCATTTTTGGCATTTGTGTTTCATTTTACCTTTAGTCGCAGCTACCACTTTTGACATGTTGTTGTTGCTGTTGCTGTGCAAACTTTTGAGCGCACATTAATTAGAAGCTGCCATGGTCGACAGGCGAGGCACGCGCCCGGGCGCCATAAAGTTGCCAGCGTCTACCAAAAAGTGCAACATGTACGAGAGTGTGGCCCAAAGTTCGTTTTGGTTTGGTTTGAGTTGCGTTTCAGTTTGAATTTAAGTTGAAGTTGAACTTTCTTCTTTTTTTTTCTCGTTCTCCGTTCTCGTTCTCGTTGTTGTTCGACGAATTGGTGAGAGGAGGCCAGGAGTTGCTTTTAATTAAGGGCGCCGACAACGTCATGCACCCATGCACCATGCACCGTGCAACGTGCAACACTTGGCGGGACGTGGCAGTGACGTTAGCAGTTGCTTTATGCAGGCACTTGCTGCCGGTACTTGCTTCGCTGGCTTCAACAAGGTGTTAACATTTTAAAGTTCCCTTTAATTTTGTTAAAAGCATCGGCAAACATATGCCGACAGGAGAAGGAAGCTATGCCATACATATAATATATATATATAGAGAGAGGGGCACCCTGTCTGTCTGTTATAAATAACGCAATCTTCACGCACGTAACTCAAATGGCAGCTAATGGGGCAACCTGAGTGTGGGGACGGGGCGCCACTTGAGTGGGGGGTGGGGAGACGCCACAGAGCGTCGCGTCTCATTTAGCGCACGTAACCAAATAATGACCCAAAATGATGGCGTTTAATTCAAATGAAGCTGCTGTTGCCACTGCTGCTGATGACCGACGCGAAGCTTTTACACAACGCTAAATAAAAAACACACTCACGAATAAAGTTCATCTTTAGTCGACTAGCGAACACCCTGTAATTGTTTTTTTTTTTGTTACAATGTGGAAAGTGGATAGTATAAAGTCGAGAATATCGTGTGTATCGCGTCGAGGCAATCAAGCTGAGGATATTTCTTAGAGGACTTCGGATTAGGATAAGGATATTTTCGAAATGCAGTATTCCGAAATAAGAATTGGGACAGTCAAATACAAAAGTAGCAAAACTATTTAGAAGTTGTTATAGCTGAAAATAATAATAAACAAATACAACACACAAACTAAGAAGTGAATATTCATTCATTCTTATGAGGAGTTTCTGCTCTTAAAATTATTCTATCCAAAAATTTTATAAAATTAAGGCGTCAACAGAAATCGAAATAGACCTAGACATTTAAATATTTTTGTCTTTAAAATACAAAATAATTTATGGAATCAAATTTATTATATTTAAAAATTATTTAGAGGACGATCGTATGTTTATAAAACTTCATATAAGAAATCTATTCATTTTAAAGACATAAAATTTCTGATTAGAGACAATATTTCATACAAATTTTTTTAGCAATAAGTCTGCAAGAATAGCACAAATATTACTTTTTTATTATTTATATTAATATTATTTAATATTTAATAACTAAAGCACTTTTAAAAAACGGGAGCTAAAATTTGATCTTATGCAGAAATTGTATTCTGAAGCTACTTATAATGTTTCGACTTCCAATTTGTTCGTAATTTGTAAAGCATCCTAAAAGTATGCACTACTTTTTTTAATATTATGGGGTATGCGAAACTGCGTGCGCTTTGTAAATAAAATAAAATGATATGTTTTATCAACGTGCCAAGCGCACTAAACAGACACGGACACGGACCACGGCCCGGCTGACTGAGTGATGGTCCTCTGACCACGTGAATGCTATGAGGGCCGTTATTATCGCTTGCACACCCCCCCCTCTTACCGACCCCGTCTAACATCCCCCACCTTCCCCGTCCCGTTGATATTTGTTGTTGTAATTGTTTTGTTGTCGTAAATGCGGAGATAGATTGCAATTGCCACAGGCCATTACCAATGGAAATTACGGGAACGAGTACGAATACGAATACGAATGTGAATACAAAAGTGAATACAACTGCGAGTACTCGTTTTGCTGGACAGACTCGTAGATTAGAGGGTGCTACGTTCGTCCGACACACTGAAAGCGCGTACAAATTTCTTGTCATTAAATTAAAAATAAACGACAATATTTTATGCGCCTATAAATATGCAACGTACAAAATGTTGTCCCCCTTCTAGCGGAATGCGACCAGCTGTTATTTTATTTTATTGTTGTTGCTATTTTAGTTGTTGTTTCGGATTGTGCACAGAGTACTTATACTCTGCCAAAGGGGTATTATAATTTGTGTAATACATAGGAAACATCTATCGAAAAATATGTTTTATTTAACACCTTTTAGTTTTGTATATGGGCATTTCCACAGAAAACGTAAAATTGATAAAAAAAATTCACATCTTGTTAGGTTTTCTTCCAGAAATGTATTAAATTTGTTTATTTTAGCAATAAACGCTAGAAGAAATTCACTAGGATGGGCATATCGATTCTACATTGGAATAAATTCACTTTTTCTATATTTTTGCCAATTTTCTTAAAAATTGAGTTCCAAAATGGACCGTTTGTATTCTAACGATTACGCTAAGTAAGATAGTTATATTATAACATGAACCATTTAAATACACAGAAATATATTGATTGTTTAATTTAAAATAAAATTGGTTTAAGCTGTTTTTGTTGTATAATTTCAAAAAAACATCATAAATATATAATGAAACAAAATGTCGCGTATGACTTGTCGCGTGCGACACTGATCTAAATTAAATATAAAAAAAACTTCTAAATATTTATGAATAAAATAAAAAAACATTATTAAGATACTTTAATGCATTACATTTTAAAATTAGTCGTATTAAAATATTTCTTCAGTTTTCGCTAAAATTAGTGTTAGAACTGTTCACCGTGAAAGCGAATTCGTGCGAACGACTTGGTTTTTTAAATTACTTGAAAACGAACAATTACCAAAAATCAACCTTAGCACCAATTATAATGCTAATCAAGAGCTATAAGTTTGTCAAAATAAAATAATGTTTTGGATATGTTTTTTTTTCACTTTAAGCGCGTGCAAATGTCGCATTTGACATTGGAGATATGCCCATATGTATATTTAAACGAAGTTCTTCAAAATCGAATCTTACCTATTTATAAAAACTATTAAGCGAGAAAAAGGTTGTTGTACTGTATGTTTTGGTTTACCAAATTCAAGCAAGAGTATTTAATCTTCTACACTCGAAAGGAAACTTTTATTTATTGTTTTTGTTTTTCGTTTTGCTTATTTTTTGTAAGTGTTCTTTGTGCAAGCATCGTTTGAGTCGAAGTTGTTGCCTGGGGCTGAAAAACGCAGGTGTGACCAGAGCAGAGATTGAGTGCCACTAAAATGAATAGCCGCCCAAGTGATTTGCCTAAGCCTTGTTCTACTCGTACTGCAGACATACTGTAAACTCGTACTCGCACTTCGCACTCGTATATCTTACGGATGCATAAATAAAATGCAAAACCATAAATTGTGATTTAAAACGGTTTGTTTTCTTCATGCAAAATGTATATATTTTAGTCACTTGTGCAAAACAGTCTCCGACTTAGTTAGTTCATAAATTCACAAACATAAAATATTTGTTTTCATTTGCTTAATGCCTACACTCGCAAAAAGTCTAAAAGTCTATTAATTCCATTTAAATCAAGTAAAAATTGATTTACTGTTGGACTTTTATTTAAATAAAGTTGACTTTAGGATTGAATTGCTTCAAATTAAAATTTTAGTCATAATTTTGTCTGAGTGTAGCTCAAACAAATATTTAATTTGCTCAAAATATGAAATATAACAAACTGAAATAACATTGTTATGCTTAGTTCAATGAATATTCTATTTGGTTGGAGCTAAAATATTTATACAGAAGAAGGAGAAGGAATGGGGTCGGAGAGATTGCATTAAGACGTACTTTAAAGACACACAGATGAATTAATAACGAAAGAGAAGAGAATAATAGCAGTTATTTAATTTTCAAATAACGTTTTCCACAGCAATAAATAAATAGCTGACTTAGTTTACTTTTAATTTAATTTAAAACGTATTTAAACATTGACCGATATTAAGTTTGTTTGTAAATTAACGTCATCTACTATTATTAGCTATCATCCTACTTAATCTTACCTAAATCGGACAAATAGAAAGTGGGTAATGGCTGATTTAAAATTCAAGCAATGTAGGTGCCTAAAAGTATGCAATTACATTTTTTTTATGTCTATTTAAATGAGTAACGGTTATCCCATAGTCAGAAACTCGACTATATCCTTTCCCGCTTGTTTTAATTGCCACCTTCAAAAGCTTTCGATTTCACTTACTTTAAAAATAAAAGAATATTTTTTCGAAAAATTTTATATTTATTTGAAAAGTGTTAAATTAAATACTATTAGGAAACAATGTATGTAACTTGAGCAACAAAAGTGTTAGAAAAGTGAAAATTGTAAGAATTAAATTAATAATTTGTTATTTGGCATTCAGTTCATCGCTTTTCACAGCTTCAACTATATCTGACCTAACTAACATTACTTGTAAGTATATTATTAAGTTAACAGAACACGATCCAACGACGTGATATCGAGTACATGCTTTAATTAAGTATTTTATTGGCATTTGTATTGGCCTCAATCTCCAGCTTGGCATCTTCAAAGTCCACCGACTCCCGCCTGGAATCGCCGCTATCGTTCCACGGCTGCGTCTCGGCCGTGCCCCAGATGAGGTAGATGACATTGCCGGCAAAGAGGACCATGGCGGCAATGCTGAAGACCAACTGCCACTCGCTGCGATCTCCTGGATTCTTGACCAACACGCCCACCACAAGGGGCGTGCACATGGCCACCAGGTTGGTGAATGTGCTCTGAATGCCAGAGAGGATGCTGGCATGGACGGGTGACAGATCGATGGTATTGAGTTCGCTGCCAATTGTCGCCGCGCTGCTGACGCCCACACTCAAAGTGACCAGGGCCAAGGCCAGCGGTGTCTGCGTGGCATCCACAAAGCCGAGAGCCAACATTATGGCCGCTGGTGTCCACAGGGCGATGCTGTTGTACGTCTTTCGGAGCGCTGTCAGGCTGAGGCAGCGCCTCCGCAGCAGCACATCGGCAATGAGCAGGTAGACATAGCACATGGCCCACATCAGCAGAAAGGGCAGGGCCGAGAATAACGCATTGCTGTGCATATCCATTCCAAGAACATTGTTGAGATACGAGGGCAACTCCGCCTGCATTGTGGCCAGTCCCCAAGTGTCCGCACAGCGGGCACAGAGCAGCGCATAGAACGGCGCCGATGTGAAGATGCCACGCCAGGGTATTGCCAATCTGCGTTCCCGCCTCTTAGAGCGCTGCAAATCGCCAATGATGTAGCGCTTCTCGGCCTGGCCAATGCAGGGCGCTTCGTTGGCCCGATTCGAGCCGAGCAGCAGCCAGAGCAGACACCAGAGGAGGCCAAGTGCCCCAGATGTATAGCTGATGCCTGGCCAGCCCAGATTGGAGCTGGCCAACATGCCGGCCGCATACATGGCCAGCACGTTGCCACAGTCGAAGCCCGTGTAGGCAAAGGCGCCCAAACGTGTCCGCTCCACGGCCGGCGCCCAGTTGGCCAAGTGCTGATGGATGCAGGGGAGCGTCACCCCCTGGCAGAGGCCCTGCAGCCAGCGGATGGCGCAATAGGCACGCCAGCCGGCCACATAGATGCCCTGGGGTGTCCACACCGTCAACATTGCCGATCCGATGACGCCCCAGAAGAGCACCAGCTTGGCCCCAAAGCGCTTGCACAGATAACCGCCGGGAAATTGTGTTAGCGCCGAGCCCCAGTAGTAGCTGGACAGGATGTACGATTTCTGTTTCTCCGTCCAGTTGTAGTGCTGCCAAATGGAAAGAGGGAGTTCAGTAGATTTCAGCAGAATTTGGGGGGCGTGACAATTTTCACTTACGGGCAGCTCCGGATCAACGGATGTGGCATTTGTCATGGCAACCACAGCCACGCCCACATTGAATTGCAGTATCGTTGTGACGACCAGGCCTAGAAAAAGCAGCAACGCCTGCAGGTGACGCAGGCCAAGGCGTGGCACTGAAATGCAAATCAGACACACAATCCTTCACTTTGCAACCTGTCTAACGAACTCACCTTGCTCCGGCTCCGGCTCCGGCTCCACATCCACATCCGAGTGGCTCATTCTAACGGGATTCCGACTCCTTACTGTTGCTCTGTCTCTTCTTCCTCTTGTCGTTGTTGTTTTTTATAGTTGCTTTACTGCTAGTGTTGTTAGTTAGTCTAGTTGTTCTCAACCCGTGCTCATAATTTATAATGTTTTTCTGTTTAGCTACAAAAATAGAGATTATTTATTAATTTAAAAGCTTTGCAAATTGCCAGAGGTTAATTATATATGTTTTCCATTAAAATAATTGTTCTCACTTCCGACAATAATTTAAATCATCAGCCCTTTGTACGGATATGTTTTTTTTTTTCGTATTTCGGTGCAGCTTTTTTTATTATCATATAAATTACAGTAAAAAACAGAACTTTTCTAAGTTTCTTAAATGATTTTCAAGATAAAGACTGTATTTCCTCTGCTAATCAGATATGCATGAAGCTTCAACTTTATAATTTTTGCAATAAATTTTATCAATACAAAATATATGTAGTACCATGTGTATAATTATTTCTTGAAATAATAATAATTATGAAATTGAAGCACGGACAAAAAATATATAAAATGTAATTCAGTTGAACTTCCATAAAACAAACTTCTATAACTAGAATTTTCTCTAACTCGAGCTAAATGAAAAATATACATACGTTAACTCTGAGTTGCACTTAAATAATGTCAAAATCTTCAAAATGGGCTCTACTTAAAAAAAAAAAAATGTTTATGAGTAATGTTTTTCGTTTTTTTCTTTAAAACTTAAGTCATTGAATTGCATTTCAAAACGCTAAGTTACTTAAATTTCTATGATTAATATTTCTCTTTCTTTTTTGTAATTAACAAACTTAATTTTTCAGAATTTTAGTGTTTTCTTTGAATTTTCAGAAGCCCGAAAGACAATTGAAACTCCAGCTCTCAGAGCTGGTTTCGAAAAATATTCTCTGAAGATAGCTCTGAATAACGTGTTAAATAATATTAAAAATATTTATTTACTTAATTAAAGTAAATTGAGTTGCATTTACTTCTATTGTGATTAGCGTCGCCTGTTTGCGCAGTGTAATCGAAAAAATCGCTCATCAAACATCATGAACAAAACAGCTTTTTAGTAATCAATCAATTGTGTTAATGTTCGCCTTTTTCTAGCCCCATTAACAATGGACGTTATACTCAATTTAGTGGGTAATTACTTAAATGTTATTTTCGATAAACATGCCATGACCAAGTCAATCTAATAAAATTAGTGCAGTTGAACTTCCCTAACTAAAAACAACATTATCCAAAGAAAAAGTTCGACTTATGGAGACTTTGATTTTTTTAAAGTCTTTTAAAAGATACTACAATTTCATTCATTCATAAATACATTTCAAATTTCAAGTAAACGCTATTGCCAATCAATTTAGTTCGAGTTAGAGAAAACTCGAGTTATATAAGTTCGAGTTATGGAAGTTGGACTGTATTTGCAAATTAAACAGCACAAAATCGTTGCTCTCGTTTGTGTAGCAGAGTGTAGGAAGCCATCAAGTTGCAAGATGAAAGATTCAAATGAGAAGTTCCATTTGGGCAGAGTCCGAGTTTTTATTTGTTTGTTGATTTGGCATTGTTTTGTTTGTTGCTGTGATTTCAGACAGTGTGTGTATCAACGCAAAAAATGCAAATCTCAGAAAATACAATTCTATCTGCGCTGCTAAAAAGATACTTTTACACACACACACACACACACACATAACCATTGAGATACGCAAACATTTGCAAAACAAACTAGTCTCAGTCTCTGCTTCTTCCTATCTGTTAGCTCTCGTTATTGTTGTTGTTGTTTTTAGTATTTTTTCAATTGTTCTGAAAGCTGTCAAAGGGCTTGGGACAAAAGGGTGTTAAGAAGGATGGTGGCGGGAGGGGCTGGGGCTGATCTGGCGCTTACAGATTTCTAATGCCACACGAAAACAATACAAATCGAATGCAATGCTAAAGCATATTTTTGGGGCCCATGCAAATATTTGCAAATTCGAATTTTTGTTTACATTTTAGTCCAAATTTCGCAAATTACTCGCATTGCAATCTGGCAACCCCCGCACATGCAAATGCACACACACCCCCAACCCCACCCCCGCCACAATCCAACCAACCAACCAATACTCGCCTCCCACCACAACCTCAGACCTCGTGTGTCGTTCACAATGTGTTCATTTTTTTTTGTGTTGCTGCACATTTAATTTAAGTAAATCTCTCTCTGCATGTGCTTGCACGTTAGTACAGAGGCGTCGCTCAGCAGGGTTCGATTTCAGACATTCTAAAAAAATTCTAAGGCAAATTTAGGCATTTTTTTTTAGAACGAGAAACCGAATGTGAGCTGAATAACGGATAAAGTGGAGAATATACGGCATCGATAAATGTAATAATCGATACTTACAACGAAATTTGAATGCAGTTTAGTTGGAGGAGGGGGGATCCCTTTGGGTGACGCCACTGTGCACTGAATCTTAAATAATTTGTCTCATTCGCTTAGTTGTATTAAAAACAAGTACACTAGACACACACACACACACACACACACATGTCGAACACGTAAATAACACCATCGTCCAATATGTTTATACAGTTTCTATCATTTTAATTTAAAATATCTGACGAATTTTTGGTGAGAATTCTATTAAGTTTATAGGTCGACGCGAGTAAACATAACAATTCGAGCAAATATACTGCCAACAAGTATTTGAGTATTTTTGCATTGAGTATTTAAATAAATACATTGTTATTTCAGATGAATGATGAATGAAGAAGAGCTTAAACTGAAGCAGAAACTGAGAGAAAATGTTAGTTACCCAATATCCAATCGAACTTTGGACTCTCTTCTGTATGCGTGCTAGTTTTTGAAATCGTCTCCTCGCACACTATATTCTATAAATATCAAATTATAAAAGTATTTATTTTTATTTGGTTTCTTTTTTGTTTTTTTTTTTTTGTTGTATTTGTAGTTTTATGTTCTGCTGCCCCGTTTTTCCGTTTAATCGTTTAGCGCGTTCGTTTCACTGGCGTTTTGTTTTCAACTGCGCTTTGTTTATGAAAATAACTTTTAGGCATTCGCCGCCAACCAATTTAATTCTCGCTTAATTAAGTCTGGCAGCTACCCATGTGACTCACAATTCGACTGGAGCATGTGGAAATCGAAACTATATCGGATTCCGGCCGCCTGCTGAAGTTAAGGCAATTCTATGAATTGCATTAATTTCTTATTGTGATAACTTCTTGAATTTCAATAAGGCTCTCATTCAAGATATTAATCATTAAGTCATATAGCTGTATTTCTCATTTGTTGCAATTATTTGACATAAATTTATTTCATCAGTTTGTAATAATTGTCGAATTTTCAATTCAATTCATTTCTGATAAATTACAACAAAAAATTGCATGTAAACAAAATCAAATTCAAAAGAAACGTTTTCATGCACGCTATCAAAAGCTGGCTGACATAACACGCAACGGCCTAATCAGCTGATCGTTAACATCACACCTCCGTATGTTCGTTTTTCGATATGACATTTTTTGTAAAACAAAATTACTTATTGAAGAGTATTTTGTCCAGTTTGAAAATACTCTAAAAAAGGCCGAAAATGGAATAAAATAATTTTATACAAACGTTAGTCAGCTTAACAGAGAATGTTAACAGAGGCGTCTAACATTATGTTAAGTGCAACAACAGCTGTGCAACAACTGATTCATGTTCAGTTGAGTAAGTGGTTCAGCTGAACAGTTTCTCAGAAATCTCCGAGCTTGTTCAGTTGCGATCCAGTGATCATTAATTCTCTCAGTATTTACTGTTCATTAACAACACATTTGTTGTACGTACACACATGTGTGCGTGTGCGGACGGCGAAAGATATTCAAAATTTGAGCATTGTTTGAATTTGTAGACTTCGTATGTGAAACAACAACGTGCATGAGCGCGATAAATGCAATTGATTTCGACTGAAACAAAGATACAACTGCATATAAAATTAAATTGAATCATATATTATTGTGTCGACAAAATACGATCGCAAAAGACGCGCAAGTAGCAAACAAACAATTTGCGGCCGTCATCTCGTAGTCTCGTGTGTGTGAGTGCCTACGTTGTGTATGTGTGTGTGTGTGTGTGTGCCCGTTACCACTTAATTGAAGTAACAAAAATAATAATAATAATATTATCAAAAGCAGTGTAAGCAGCAGTTGCTCCGAAAAAAATATGCCGCCAAATAACGTGACGAAATAAAATTGCCATACAAGTAACATTGATAATTTACAAATTAAAACAAAAAAGAAAATAGTTAAATTTGCTTTTTATGTCAATTTCGGTCACTCAGTTTCGTCTGTTATTTGGCATAAAAATTTGTGCTTTGTTCGCGTCGCGTCTCGTCTCCTTCTCGTTTCGTCTCATCCCGTTCGTTCTGTTTTATTTTTTAAGCTTTTTTGTATCCTCTTTCCTCATATGTATATATTTCGCGCGTGTTTTATGTTGTCCTCACCTGGTCACACTCGTCTCTATCCTCACATCGTTGTTAAAGAAAAGTGAACACGCGCGCAATTTACATACATCTTCCCCCCTCTCCTACCCAATCCAACCCAATTCTACCTTCAACCTCTTCCTTTGTGTTTTGCGGCATTTTTGGCATTCTTGTTGCATTCCACGTGCGTTTCGTGTTTTTTTATTCAAAAATACTACGTCTTGTTAATCGTAAGAGTTCTTCCGTCGAATGTAATTTGTTTGCTAATGTGTCCCTTTTATGTGCAATTCGCTTGCGCTCTCTCTTCACCTCTCCTTCACCCACCGCTATTCTAGTGATCCATTGTAAAATCATCTACGTTGCGTCTTTATGAACGTGTCAAAAATTCAAGTGAGAAAACAACAACAAACGACGAAAGCCAAACTGAGATCAAGTTCCAACAATTAATCGAAATTGATAGCAACAACAGCAACAAAAACAGCAACATACAAAAAAAAATCAGCTACAACAACGATAACAACAACATCATTTGCCCCGCTGTTTTGTAAGTGTCTTGTACCTTTTTTTTAAGTTTAAGTTTTTACTTTTAAGTATTATTAATACATTATTTCTTATCAGTTCGACTTACTTTATTTTTTACCTTTTTCTTGATGTATGTACATATTACTACCTAAACATACCTTCACACACATGAACATACTCTCATATGTACATTATTTACCTGTTGCCTCGTGTCTTTGTTCCATGTCCGTCTGTCGGTCTGTCTTTCCCTTTCGCACTTACTAGCCTACTTGTATGTTTCATTGTCAACGGTTATTTCATGATTGCGCTTTGCTGTTTTTATTTTAACTCTTCCCCTCTTTCAATGCCTGTTGTTCGCGTTGTTACCTTGCTGCGTACATACGAACTCAGTTTGTATTTCTTATTGCACAATTCCTCCACTACTACTTCATTTTGTCTACCTCACTTCACCCTCCCTTCATTTCAGTTTACTTCACTCAACCCAGCTCATCTTTTGATCGTAATTTGGCTGCTTTGCGCCCTTCTTGGCAATACCTCTCTCTGTCTTCTTTCTCTGTCTTCGCATCAGTGTTGCCAAAACAGTTTTTTTTCCCGTCAAATATAGCTTTTTATAAAGTAAATTTGACAAAAAATAATTGTTTTGTGAATATAAATTTGCAAATTATAGAAATCACGAGTAAAACAAAAAGTCAAGTATTAACTCGAATTTAAGAAGAATGATTAACATCTTTATTATTTGTTAATTGCAAGTAATAATATATGTACGTATGGGCAATTCCAAAGAAACTGGCTGGATTTTAAAATTAAAGATCTTACAAATATACTTCAATAGGAAAAAGACTTAGTAAAGATACAAAGGAAATGATAGTCTATGGACCAGAAAAGCAGGTGAACAAGATATACTCTATTAAATTAATGCACATCGTTCAACCTTAAGCAAATTTTACGTCTACAAATTTAGAGACAGTTCTAGAAGTTTGATTAACGTTTAATTAGATCGAAATGATAAGACATCGTAAATATTGTTTTGGCTTTTATGTTAAACTTTAAGAGTCTATTGAATACTATTGGAATTTATAAAATAAAGTATGTTAATAAACATGAAAAATACATTAGTTCTATTTTAAGTTTTTTATCTTCCCGCTATATTCATTTCTTTTTTTTTGCCTCTCAAAAGTCGTCAGCACTCACCACTGTCGTTTTCATTTGCTCACTTCGCTTCCTTTTGCATAATTCCGCTGACTCATCTGCACGTTAATCAAGCTCATAACTTTTTTACTTTTCTTTCGGTGCTATTCAATGTAATGCGCTTGTGTGTGTTTCGTTTTTGTCTCCCATTCGGGTTGTGGTTTTGACCACAGACACACACGCACACATACGACACTTTTAGAGCCTGAATTTGATTGTCAGTCGGTCGCCGCATTGTGTAGGTTTTTCATTGTGTTGACAGTGAGTTTGGCCCACGGTGAGCGGTTCTAGAGAACACCTTTTCAGGGTCAGCATCGAGTGCTATCGAATTAACTCATTTTCATAGAATTTTCTAAATATAGCGAGTTCCAGTCAGTGGACAAATTAGACGAATTTCTGAAAATTATCCAATTAGAGTTTTTCAGAAACGAATTTTAATGCTCATTAAAATTCCTATTAATCCCAATTTATGTATTATTAAATGAATTGTAAGTTTTCATCAAAATTTTAAGTATAAATAACACTAATTTCAAATTATTAGACTTCCAAATTTTATAAGCTTATCGCAACTAAAAAGATTTTCATGTGAAATGTCTATTTGATTATTTAATAGGCGATAATTTTTGATAAAGTGTGCAGTTTTGATAAGAGCGTGGAGAATATTTGTCTAAAATGTGTTATTGGCGGTTGCTTAACATTATTTAACTTAACATCTGTGTCAAATAGTTCAAATTCGAACTATTTTAATTCTTTTTTTTTCACTCAGTTAAAAACTTTGTTTTTTAAACTGGACAGATTCTATATCGTTCAAAGCACTCTTGTCTAGTGTCTGTTTATCTATTGAATCTATCTACAGTACACACTACTCATATGACAAGACTAACATCGGCGACTCATTCAGGCCACCTTTGCGAAAGCCCATAACGCAGTTGCATTTCTCAGCTGTAACAAGAGCAAAAGCAACAACAACAACAACCACAACGATTGCTATAACATTAACAGTAAGAGCAACAACAACAACTTACATGCGACTGCGACGCGTAATTTGCAAACAAAAAAGTCATTAAAATATCAAATTAGCGTCTGGCGTAGAGATTTAGTCAAGTTTCCAAATGATGTTGACGCCAGTTGTGCCTCGATGACTGTTAACGTCTACAAACAACTGAGAATGACTGGATCTATGTACATTATTTTGTGTATGGTTTCGTGGCAGAAAGAAGAGAAAACTGAAAGCAAAGCGAAATGTGGCACCCGCATAAGCTCAACAATTTACTGATTAGAAGTAATACCATCCCCACACGTTTTTTCCGTCTAGCCAACATTCATTAGTCGATATATATGTGCTTTAAATTTTGGTGTCGTGACACGACACGAATTTGGTGCTTTTTGGTATTCATAAAGAATAAAGCAATATTTTGAATACTTTTTTGAAACTATGTAGTTTAAACCGTTGATTAAGATACATTTCTAATAATAATTGAGACATACTATATATATTTTATCAAAGTATCTCAGCTTTAGTAAAGGTCCATCTCAAATACACTTCTACGCACTAAGATACATGCGAGAAAGATTTCGAAAATAATTTTGCAAAATAATGTGCTTAATCTTCGATTTGTACTTAAAAGCTTTTGCTAGAGTCCATCTCTAGTCTGCAGTGTACACTTCTAGTTCGGAAATACGTACTATCATTTCATAGTGCTTATCGGAAACAGAAATAGCCGATAACACAATTTACATGCGACATTCAGTGGTTTCATTGTCTAGGGTGGTGTAGGTGGTGTCAACCGACGCGGCGGTGTTGCATTAGCAGTTAATTGAAATTTGCGATAAAAATAACAGAGTGAAACACGTTTTTACCTGCACACGGCTGGGACTGTTATGTGTTGTTCTGAGTCAGCTGGGTTGAAGGAACTCGCTCGATGCCGACTACAATTAGTATTAAAAGTACCGAATACGCTACCAGTTTAGGATTTGTTTCAGTGAACAGAATAACAACAATAGCAAGAGAACAGACAACAATAACAACAACAACTACAACAGCAGCAATCAAATCATTAAAAGTTAATTTATGATGGCTTTAAAATTGCTGCTTGCTTCGAAAAACTGGCACTGTTTAAAGCTTCAGTGACTTATCGGCACAACGATCTTTCTTATAATGCGGCCACACATCACATCGCATCTCTTGCTCCATATTTGGCCATACTCACACACTTTAGATACACAAATTGTATCTGTATCTGAACAAAGTTCTGTACGCTTGCGCGACGACGGTCGTCGCGACGTTTCGACTTACCCTTCACCAGTTATACACGAACGCGTTTAATAAATTATCAAGTTGAATGCCCAGTTTCGAAATTTGACCTTGAGCACAAATTTCGGTACTCTCATACATACATACATACACATATGTATGTACATATATCTTTTGTATCTGTGTGTCGTATGAGTGTGTGTGTTTAGCAATATCTTTAAGCTGTAGTTTCTTTGGGCTCTGATGCGTTACGAATGTCGCCCGTTTACAGTCTGCTGCTCTCATAACTGGGGAAGTGAAAATCTGGCAGCAAGTGCGTAAGTCTTGATTTTGCTTAATTAGCGCAACCATACAAATTAACTAACGCACATGCGTAACTCATAGATACAAAACACAAACAAGCGCCGTCGAGATGTATATGATTAATGTTGTTCATTCTTATTATTTTCCTCGTTTTTTAGTTTTTTTTTTTTATACTTATTGTTAGGCGCTTTGAACTTGGCTCTAATGTCTGAAATAAATTGCTCTTCGTAGGCTTGTTGCTTGTTCGTCAATTGTAAACCGGTTGAGTTCATGTATTTGGCCATCAAAATTAATGACTGCGTGTGAGAGAGAAAGAGCGGGAAACGTTGAAGGGAATAATGAGAGGGAGAGGTTGAATGAAGGCCTTGATTACGAAGGGAAATATAAAATAAAATATGAAATAGCTCACTTACAGTAGTTACTCTTAAATTCGTATGATTTTGACTCTCCAACGGTTTTAAAATTTTGTAAATTAGTATGGTTATAGATTTCCATGACGTTTATTTTTGCTGCGAATCTAGATTGTAAACCTACAATTAAAAATTATGAAATGTAAGGATAACAGCGAATGTTTACTATATTTTCAGTATAATAATAGCTCTGATCAGTTGTCACTAGGGAATTTGTCTATTTTTAATTGTCTGATGATGTTTCAATTTCGAAAATTAGAAAATAATTTAATAAAAATTATGAAATTTAAGTTTAAGCATCTGAACAATTTATGAAGGAGGATAACAGCGAATATTTACTATATTTTCAGTATAATAATAGCTCTGATCAGTTGTCACTAGGGAATTTGTCTATTTTTAATTGTCTGATGATGTTTCAATTTCGGAAATTAGAATATAATTAAATAATACAAATTGCAGATCTAATTTGGAATGACTTTCATTTTCTTAACCAATCTAGATTTGTTTCCACAAATATATAACTAGTTTTGATTTAAGAAGCTTTAAAATTTTCTTTTAAATTTTTATTCAAATCTATTTATGTATATATTTATATTTTCGTTGGCTCTACGCAACGCTCGTTAAACATAAAAGCTAATCAGCTCACGCTGATAAATTTTCAAAAAGAACGAAATAATAAACACATGCAGAGCATCTGTCTGCATAAATATTTATTGATATTTGACATGATCGATCACTTTGAGGGAGGGAAATGTATGGGGAAAGGGGACTTGGGCATATATGTGAGAAGTGTTAAATACTTGGCGTTGATGAGCCAATTTGTTAAGGTGTTGAAATATGCAAATGTATGTGTCCTCCGATGCTGATGTTGATTTGCCCTGTCAAATTATGGAATATTTTGTGGCTAGCTAATTCAGACTGATTTTTGCTATGGCCCCCCATCCTCACTCTCCGTATATGTAGTATTATCTGAAAATAATAAACACATTGCCGGGTCTTCCCGCTCGACTGTTGTCTTGGTCAGCCTTTGATGGCCCCCGTTTTACCCACACAATTATCGTATTGGTCCCGTGCCGTGTTTATATCACCGCGCACGTAAATGTCAAACATAAGCCCCCGGTTTTAAAATATCTCATGGAATTTGTGTATGGCTGTGTGTGTGTGTGTGTGTGTGAGTGCTTTTGATTGATAAGAAAACGAAGCGACAGCTGTTGGAGGAAATCCATACGACTGTTCTGAAAGATACGCTCCTATCGGGTATATACATTTTAAAACATTGAATCAAACATTAGATCATTCTTAACTTATTTGTAAAACTTAAAAGTTGAAGTATGTGGTTATGTCTTATTAAGTTTATAATGATGTTTGTACTGCTAGAAAGGGTATACTAGTTTCGGTCAAACAATATTCCTTTTACAGTTCTGATTTTTTTTACTTGCTCTCATCGACTGAGATGCAGACGTTCGTTTGTCTCACAACATTCTGTTGCCAGGGCAAAAGGGGTGTTCGAAACTTAACTGAATATGTCATTAGGGTTGCAGTTGTCGGTTTTCCCTGGGAAGGGGGATGTCAAGAGAGCGTGTGATTTTTGACTCAGACTCACAACCCTTTTTGCCGGATTGCTTTGTACTACATTTCTATACATAGTACAAATGTCATGAGTGTCCTCGGGGACCTTTTAGTAAAATAAGCATTATTTTCATAATTTGATATTGTTTCGTGTTTAGTCAAATTTCAGAGGTAATTCCAATGCTCGAACATTTTATTTGCGTTTTGGTCTTGTTTGAATTAATTAACAATTAACACATTATTAAAATATGTTTGTTTTCATCTATAATATTCTTCTTTTTCTTCAATATTAGTTATGTAGTATTATAAAGACATTTTTTTACTTAAAGCTTATAAATAAAATAGGTATACGATTTTCTTCTAAAATTTGTTTTAATATTTAAATGTTATAACAAGAATATTTACCTCTGAATTATTAATCGACTTCTATGTACTTCTTGTCCTTATACATATGTATTTTAATTACCTATTATTACTTTCACCCTACACTTACTACCGAAATAACTATAAACATACATAAATAAAATAAACAAATAATTCTTTTGGAAACTATTGTTTTATATTGTTTATTTGCATTTATCTTTTCGAATTAACTTTTTCACACACTTACTCAATTTTTTGCCTATTCGCTCAACTGTAAACCACACGACCACTAAATTAAAAGCGATGATCAAACAAATAAACTGCATAAAAACCAAATAATAAAACAACATTTAATAAATAACAAAAAAAACTACAATATGTCTGCCGACATACACACCCACATACATACATAAATATATATATAAATATGTGTATATGTATTTGTACCTATTTGTGTTTATGTACATCACATCAAACACAATGCCTACATACAGATATATTTGTTATATATATTTTTTCTATTTTATGCGCTTGTTGTGCTGTGAACTTTTGTTTTCATTTTTTTCCTCTCATTCTCGCTAGTACTCTCTCTGTCTATCTCTTCCTGCCTCCCTCTCACTCTATCTCTGTGGTTGTTATTTTGAAATGTTTCCTAAACATTTATACAGCAATTTTTATGTCATTTTCACAATAAATTATTGGATCTATCTTTATAACTGTGTATGCATATTTTCCGTCCCATTCTCAGCACATTAAATGTGCAATCGCCCACACACACATACACACATTCACACTTACTTATTGTATCTGTAAATTTGTGGCTTTCACACACATTTTCCTTTCGTTGAAAATGCATTTTCACCAACTTTTCTGCAGCTAATACTTCTGTCAACTTATTATATGAATATATTTTGGAACCAATCTATTTATATGTACAAATTTGCAAGTCTTTCTTTGGCCCATACACACACACACACATACGTCTATTCTTTCTCTTCTTCTCTCTGTCTTCTATCTCTATCTCTGTCTCTTCCTCTCTGTTTCTGTCTCTGTCTAATTCTTTAACTGAGCCTAGCTGCGCTTTTGCTTGCATACGTATTATACTACATGTATCCAAAGTTTCCTAAAAAAAAAAACCAAAAATAATGATTTATAAATAATGCAATAAATATATACGACTTGCTGTCTTATATCGGAATTGTTTTGTTCTCTTTCGATTCTTACAGGCGCCCGCCCCCTCATCCCACCACGTTCGTGTGTCGTGTGCAGTGTCGTTTATCTCCTCACAAAAGCCGACAGCGCACAAAATACATAATATACCAAAAAATAAATAAATAAAAAAAAAACGTTTAGCAATTAATTTGAAAAGTAATTCAAGTCAGAATCTTGGCCAATTATTTGGTTGATTTCAAGAAGTGAAATTGAAATTGTTTCAGTGTCAGCCGAACTGGTTGCTCTATAAATACACCAATCGAGCTATATGGCCACTTACCAAATATATGTATCAATATACATACCATACATACATGCATAGTTTGCTGAATTTGCATATCGAAAGAATTGGTTAAATTTATATTCAATACATTTCGGCTATTATATTGTGTGTGTGTGTGCTTTTTCTCGTGTTTTATTTCGTTTCATTTCGTATATGGCGCAATTACTTCACATTACTTATTATACATATAAGTAGTTCTCTCTTATCGCGAGATAAACAAAATCAAAGAAAAGAAAAGAAACAACAGAAATTCATAATTTAAAATATTAAACGAAAGCTGCTACACGAACGCGCCAGCAAAACAAAGCCGGCTCACATGTGTGGGTTTCTCTAAAGTGGGTGAGTAATCTGCAGCGAAACTTCTTTTATTTGTTATTATTATAATATTTAGCAACAGATGTCTGCCCCATACCAGATATCATCTCCATTACCATTTCACACACGCACACACACAAACACACACACAGAGAACTCATTTATATATTCGCCATAAATTCATTCATGCATTTGACTTTGACAATAAGTCAAAAGTGAACAGCCCCCACTTCAACCAACTCCAACGAATGCTGGCATTTATGAAATTTTTATTTTCCAGTTCTTGGCTTTTGCCATTGTCTTGGCCAAGTAAAGTGCGTTGACGTTAACGTTCACATTGTCCTTGCCATTCATTCTCTTCCTCTGTTCCTCTTTCGTTCTTTCCTTACAAACAGTAACCGCCTTTGCATGCTAAATAGATTTTCTTAGCATGTCGAACTGGGTGGCTCTGTGGCGGCCCTGTGGTTCTGGTGGCTCTGTGGCTGTCATCGTATCTCAACAAATAGTTAAACACGCTAAGCGCATCCAAGAGACACGCACATCATCATTATAATGATCATAGGATACGAGGAGAGGGTGTAAAAGTTTGGCTTTGCGTTTAGTAGTTTTATCAGGCAGCAGCTGTTGCCAATTGCAATGGCAAATAACACTTGCGTCCTCAGAAATGCATTTGTAATTGACTTTTTGGCGGGGTTTGCTTAAGTTACTTGTGGCTTACGGATGTCGCGACTGGAATAAGTATTATAATGACAGTTTGAGGGACTTTTGGGGTTGACAAGCTGAGGAAGGGAAAGAGAATTGCCGGATATATATTTAATATAGTAATCTCATAGAACCCAAATTTTTGGTGTTCCTGAACCCAAGAAAATATTGCTTTCAAATGTCAAAATATATATTGAGAGTTTTCATATAACTTGAAATAAGTTGAATTCATTTAAATTTATTTCTAAAAAATTTATTACAAAGCAGGGATTAAATCCCTAACCGAAACCGTAACCTTTAACGGGTAAAAACCGATTGAAATTAACTAACCGTAACCGAAACAGAAACTCTGTAAACCGAAAAAACATTTTAGTAACCGTTTCATTTATAAGGGTTAATTTCGGTTTTTCATACGTCCAAAAAATGTTTATTTGTGATATTCATGATCGAATTTGCATAGCACTGAATAAGCGCAAATAAAATAAATTTGTTTAGTGAAATATAAAAATGTAACTAAACTACATCAATCTGAAGAATATGTGAAGTAAATGTGTGAATGAAACATTAAGAAAGTAATGCCTTTTTAATTATTATTTTTATATTATTAATATAATTATATTATTGCAAACAAATTTTCTTTTTGTGAGCCGAAACCATACCGGTATTTCAAAACCGAAACATACAAAAACCGGTTAACCGTTACGAGACTTTTATTCAAAGATTTTGCGTAATCGACAACCGAAACCTAAATGCGAACATAACCGAAACCGTAACTGAAACCGATATTCGTTTCGGTTTTAATCCCTGTTACAAAGGATTATAACTAACTTTTTATTAAACTGTTTATCGTATTAAATATACAGAATTTTAATTGTTCGATTAAAATTAGAAATCAAATTTTGCCAACCGATTTTTTTGACTCTAAAAATTATTCTAAAAAAAATAAATGGTAAACGCAGTCAGATTGCGTATTTCTTAAGTAAATTCGATGAAAAAATGTTTAAATAGACCCAGGGCTTATTATTAGATGTGCTATTTTACATTGATTTCAAATTGATTCATCAAATCTTTGTTCAACAGTTTTGAGATACATTTCTAAAAAATTAAACCGACGAAAGGGGACTCTGATTTGTTTTTTGTTATTCCCTTTAGTTGCTCAAATTACGAGAAGCGTCTCGCTTGCATTTCAAAACAAATGAAACCAATCCAAACAATATAAGTATTTGCTTAATTTTTGTTGCTTTTATTATTTGTGTGTTATTGTTTTTGTTAAATTCTTGCGAAAACTGACCCGTTATTTTTATAGCCATGCACTGGAAAAATATAATTAAAGCGGCGACTGCACGAAATAAAAAATCATAAGCAAATGCAAAGCTTAGATAAATAAGCTTGTTACTTGGATAGCTTGAAAGCTCGCCAACTCAACAGCTCGACAAATGACAGGTCAGCTTGTTTTGGGCCAGTGTCTAATACATATGCTGTGGAGCGACAAGGGGGGGGGGGGGGGGGGGGAGCAGAGACCACAATGATCCCACGCGACTCTCATTTCCTTTACTCAGTCAGTCGTCATGAGTACATTTACACAAATACTACATACATACATATGTATATCTGACTACTTGAAAGTCCCAGTGCCGTTCCACATTCCCCTCGCATTGCTGTCGAGAATACGAGTATGACACAATTTTCTGTTTCACTCTTGGACAACTAAATACAAATTTGAAGTCATTTAAAGCGAGAACAGAATTTTTAAGTGCATTCGCACATTAAACATATTTCCGTTGTATATAAAATGAAACAGCTCGAAATTGATTACTCAATTGTAAGCCCTAAAGAGAGTGTCGTCTTTAATATCTGCTTGATTATTTGTTATTTTATTAGACTAAAAGTTGATTTCACTAGCCGTTAGTCGCAATGAATGATGCTTCTGTAATCATCATCAGCATCTGACTGGTTATTTCTTCTAGTACAACTCATTAAAATCACCCACGTTCAATGAGCGCTTTTTAATATGAGAGTATTAAGTACACTCGAACAAAAGATAGAGTTCTATAATAGTAGAATTACTTCTTATAAAAAATATTATTAAACGATTGAAATATAGTGTGATCAAGACCAGTATTGCCAACTTTTGTTTGAATAAAAAAGCTGTTTTTGACGGAGGAACGATGCAAAAAAGCTGAAAAATGTATTAAAAAAAGACATAAAAAAGCTAGTTTTTCTATTGATTAATTTCTGATTTTTTCCGAAAAGGGTAAACTGAGCTACAACAACAGTTGTTTATGAAGAAAGTGAGCCTCTGAGCAGCAGCTGATCTTTTATTCATAAGATGTGAATAATTTCATCGATGTTGTCCTCATTCTCCTGTTCTTATCATCCGCAGGAATTTATTGGGAAGCTTATATGTGTGGCAGCACTGGTCGAGTCTGCGCAAGCCATATTTGTAAATTCAAAATTCATTATAAAATCTATTACTTTCGTAATAAGTAGCAAACAAATAAACCAATTACCTTATATAAAGTACACTGTTAAGTGTACTCAAGTGTAGTTTATTTCGTAGTTTTGATTTCACAAGATTGACTTGGCTAAATATGCGCTCCACCTTCTCGTTTGACCAAGGGATAATAAATCAATGGCAACCTTAGCCAACTCTGCAAAAGTATTGTTGCCCCAGAATCCTTATAGGAATTGACTCCAATCAAAATTTTGTAGTGCTGTCATAATTTTGCCATTTCACGAAGCGAATTTTTTTATATTGGGTTTTATTTTCCCCTATAGCATAATATCCAGTTGTTGAAAATATTTTGGCCGCTCAAAATGTTCGATGTTTTCATGTCGGACCTTACAGAATTCAGTGTGACAGCATAATACCAAAAATCACTAAAAAGTTGAGAGATTGTTGGTCTTATGCTGCTGTGGTCACACTGTTCGTCAGCTGTGAACAACAAACAAATAAATAACATTGAGCACAAAAATAAAGAGAAAATGGACAAAATGGACAGGATAAGAGAAGTAGCAGCGACTAATACCCTAATTATTAAATTAACAATTATTAATTATAAAAATCCCATCAAAATGTTCTTTTTTGCACTCGCATAAGTTTGACCTCTTGCTCCTCCAATAAGTCTAATTCGCTCTTTGTGTTCCAAGATCTCAATTTGGCTCTTATTTTGCTGTTTGTTGGTCGCCATTGCTGCTCAAAATGATTTCGACTAGTCGAAACACTGAACGAATCGATGTTTTGAAAGGTAAAAAAAAAAGCTGCAGCTGTCATTAAACAGTGTTGTAAAACACCCGAAAATTTTCTGAGCTGCCCAAATTTAGGTACTGGATACAAGGGTTTAGAAATAGCCTTACAAAATAATTTCGAGCCAGTCTGCAACCCTTTTTTATATGGAGTTGACAGCTTCAAACTGAATTTTCAACAACTGGATACTATGCTTATATTTAGGCATTTACAAAAAAATCTAAAAAAAGCATTTCAACAAACAAAAAAGCCAGAATTCCCGCTGCCGCTGTTTGCAAATTTTTCTAGCAAATGGCCTTTGAAAACAGCCATATTTGACGGGAAAAAAGCGACTCTGACAGCACTGATCAAGACAAGTTTATGTTTAATATGTAATAATTCAAACATTTCCTCTTATTATTAGTTTCAAATGATTCCTATGTACCTCTACAAATCTCCAAAAATACCGGATCCCTGAACCCAAGGCTATTATTAATTTTATTAGATTAATAAAAAATTACAATTTATTTTAATAATCTAGTTTTTCAATAAGGTGCTTACAATGATCGCTTTTTTAATTGAAGTATCAAATTAATTGAGCAATAAAAATTGTAATATGTATATATCTTTTAATATTGGCAATTTTTTTAAAAATGGGATCCGGTTAAAGATCGGATTCAGTACTTAATACTTAGTTAATTTTACTGTTCTGAGTTTATTACAGATTAGATGATTAAATATGTTTGCAGAAAAAATATCATTATGAATTATTTTGACACAAATTTTGCAAATGATTTGACTGCAAAATACTTATTTACTTCTCCCAGTGCAACTGTAAGAATGTTTATTTTATCTTTCTTTTTTGACTTGCATAAGTTTTACTGCTAACGGGCAGAGAAATAATTGGTCCGGCAGACCAGCTGCTTCAATATCTTGGCTGCACAATAAAATTAGTTGATCAATTTAGCAAATTAGCAGCAGGAAGCGCGAAATGAGAGCTGGCCAATGCCACCTGTTGCCAAGCCCGAACCCCACGTTGGCCTGTAAAAATATCATTAAATTTCACTTAAGCTGTGCAAACACCAAGTCAACTCGAGACCACGAAGACAACAACGACGACAGCCAAGAAAGAGGGGCAGCTCCTTAAGTTCCAGCCAAAAGGCAAGTGCCAAAAAACAAAAAGGAAAACAGAATCTGGTTTAGTTTTCTTTGTTTTTCCGTACTTTTCGACGTGTGCGGTGTCGCTGTGTTGCATACCCTGCGTGCATATCTCTCAGTTGCATCTTTTCACCATCTGTCGGTGCCTCCATTCCATTTATTCCCTTCTCTCCTCCTATGATATCTGCCTTTGTGTGCGTCCGAGTTGTTGCACTTTGCGCTTGCGACCCACATTTGTCTTTGGTGCGGCCGCGTCACGTGGATTTTCCGAGGATTTCCACCACTTGCGCCAGTGTTGAGCATTTCCTTGTGCATTCTTTGGACTGTTTGCCGTCCGGACTGGAATTTGTTTCTTTTGTGCAGTGAATTTACCCGAGATTTTTACGCTCACTCTTTCTCTCTCTTTGTGTCTCTGTCTCTGTTTCTCTATCTGCATTTTTCCGTCAGTGGCTCTTTTAAATTAAGTTAAAGTTACTTTTGCATAATGCAGTACCTTTTTTGGTCAAGCACTGGCTGCTCCAGCTCAGACTGGCCGATATTACCGCTCTATGTGTCTTCTGCTGGCATGTGGCATGTGGCAAGTGGCAAGAGCATCCAAGATATTTCACTGTGCACTCTAGCATTGCAAATATGCATGCTTGCTGTTTATTTTGCAGTCTACTTATGATGTGGGCTATGCAAGCAAACCAGGCTACGGTCTATCTGTGTGTATATGATGATGTGTGTGTGCGTGTATGAGTGTTAACCTGTTGACACTTGAGGAATTTTAGGCCTTTGGGGTATTTATCTGTAAGTACTGCAGTTTCTACACGTGTTAGACCTGTGATTATTCATGGTTTAGATCAGAATTGGACACTTAATGACTTGGATATTTACTTGATATTTAAAGATGTTAACTAACTATGCCGTTATGATTATTATTTTGAAAAAATTAATAAAAATATATTAATTATTTGTTAACTCAACAATATATTTTAAAGTAAGAGCTAAAATGATGTGCATACTAAAGATGTAAAATGAAAACTTTTCTAGAAATTTTAAAATAGAGTATCTGAGAATATTTTATTCACTCAACTCATGCTTTCGATTTCTGCGAGGTGGAAATCAATCAGGAAAATATGATCCCAAAAACTTAAATTAATAATTGATTGGAATATTCAATGTTTGCTTTTACAAACATTAATACAATTAAAAAAAAAGTTTAAACTGTGATTTAATTCTGATTTAGGTTGCTTTTCTGCCTTAACAACCCATCAAACAGAACGGCACCTGACAAGAATTATTGTGAAATAAAATTGATTGCTATTTGTCAGCTTATTTTCCCAGTATGTGCCACAGCTGTGGGCACTTTGCCATTTATTTATTTTAATCTGCAATTTGATTTCAATTTCAAATAACTATAAAATAAATAAATACTAACCAAACAGTTGAGATGTGCAATAACAACTCGGTCTTTCGAATAGTTTTCGTATTGATTCTCGACGACTTACGAAGCAACACGTGGTGCTTGAAAGATTGAAATCTTTCAGAGCAACGGCAGCAGCACGCGTATCTGACGGATTGCCAAACATGAAGCGCATCTACAGCCAACACATGTTTTGCGAAATAATTCACATTTTTTTATTTTAAAAATATTTCCTATTTGGATTTTATTTCGTACCGAATAAATCCGAGTCAGTTGGTTGCTTTTGGGCATTTTGCCAACAGAAGCCAAACACAAATCACATCAAATGGTCGACAATTTTGGCCCTTTGTTAAAACGCATGCATATCATACTTAGTGTTTAGATGGCTAAGTATCTGCTTATCTGGCTGTCTGACGCTTGCCTCGTTGTTAAGTTCGTCTTCTATTTTCGGTGGTCCCTCTCCTCCCTCTGTTTCATTCTGAGCCCAGAAGCAACGATCTGACTATGACAGCCAAGTGTCAACGCTCTTAGGGCGCATGGTAATTGCCATGTAAATCAAATATGCAAAACTTGTCTTAAATAGGCGCAAAGATTTAGCTAAGCGTGCAAAAGATAAATATTTTCTAACATTTCAGGCGCATGTGAGCTGTTGAGAGTGCACAGTTCATTATTTGCCTTGTAGTTGTTGTTGTTGCTGTTTTCGCTCCTATTGTTGTTGCTTTTGTTGTTTGAAGTGCTCTGCTCTTCAGCAGACAATGAACTGACGCTGCTGTTGCCGGTCTAACAACTACAAAAAAGATCTCATGACATCAGTTTAATTCATAAAGTTGGACATGTGTACTTTTACATTCAGCGAATAAGAGTTCAACTAAGAGATACCCTACACTACACTACACTAGGTTATTCATAAAATCGATAACTAATAATGACAGTTTTTTTAACGCTTAGTCAATTGTTTATTTCTGCTGGTTTGGTTGCTGGACAACCAAATGCTGCAAGTGAGATCTATAACAACATATGGGCTAATCCGAAAATGTTTAAACCAAGGTCGTATATTTAAACTAGAGGTCTGCATGGATATACTCAAATTGTGAGTCCCATTGAATGCAATTGAATGGTTCTGAATGAGCTGAATGCAAAGCATACTATGATAGAGTTTATATGTATTTGAGATGAGTTAGAATGAACTAAGGTGTAAAAACGATAGATGACATTGGCATTGTCAAAAAAATTAGAATTACTGAATGTGTTATTTCAGTTTAGCTTTTTTTACGACTTATGGCAAAAATTGATGGAAAAATTAACGCACAAGATCAAGCCTATATTAAGCAAGACTTGGTGGCACATGCATAAAGATTTTTTTCCGCTTTTAGGCAAAACAAGTTGTAAAATACTTTCTATACCAGCACACCGCAAAAAAATATTTTCAGACGCACGAAATTTTGTAAGTGATAAAGTGTGATTGCCACCAAACCAGACAACGTTAAAAAATAATGTTTCTACATTCAAAAAGGGATTAATCACATACACTAGCCAGAAAAACTATGCGTACACACTTTGTTTTACATTAACAGCTATTGTAAGTCAAGTCATCATAGTAAAAAATATATATTTGGAAAGGTCGTTTAAATTCCGTTTGAATGATGCAAAAATTTCCTTAACCCATTAAGTACCCATTGAAAAATTCGAATTTTTGTGAACGTCTACTTTTTCAACTTTTATCCTCGATTTTTTCAAAAAAATATGTTGATGCAAAAAAATTCTTGAAACGATTCTAAGAGTAACTGCAAAAAAAAAAGAAATATTCAAACTTATTAGTAGTTAAGGAATTTGAAAGTAGACCAAATAAATTAAAGTTGCTGAAAAATGTGGTATGTCAGCAAAAACATTTTTCATTATATTAAAAAATGAAATATTAATTATGATGACATTTGAATCGGGAACTTCTTCTGGATACAGCAAACGAACGAAGAAACCAAATTTTGAGAGTATCGACAGGTCTTGATCAAACTGGAATCCTTTTTTGTTGAAAATGACAAGAAAAATTTGCAATTTGAAATGTATTTATGATTGAATGCATTTGTAGTTTCTTTTAATATACTAAAAAAAAAAAATTCCCTAACTCGAACTTTTTTCCTGGATAATGGTGATTCGAGTTAGGGGTTGACCCGTGTAATGGACTTTTTTTTTTTTTTTTTACTGTTTTTTGGGGATTTTTTTTGAACAGCGTTTAAAACTTAGAACTTTGAATTTTTTTACTAGAAATTTTTTCAAGTTTCTGTGATAAAGCGCGGGGAAGTAAAACAAAAAAAAAGAAATATTACTGCATTGGTCGTCACGATTCCGTCCGATTGAGTGGTAAGAAAATCGAAATTTTAAAAGGCATTATAATCTGTGTGACTGTAGCTACCAAATAGACTAGGATTATTTGAAAACATTGAAAAATAACATAATAAAAAACCCTTTTTTTTTTTTTTGCTTTTTTTTGTTGCATAAGAAAAAACGACGTGAACTGTTTATATTGTCCTTGTTTATCTTGTAGCCCCACATGTTCTGAACATACCATATAAATTTCAAGTTGATCGGTCAAGTCGCTTTTGAGATATCATGGCGACCAGTTGAAAAACAGTGGTTTTGAGAAAAACGCGTTCGAATTCGCTATGCCGGCTGTTGAAACTCACTTCTTCTTAGCGCTATTAGTTTCTAACGACATCGAATATTGAATCCTTTTAACAACATATTGTACATGAGTTATAGATGCAGTTTATGAAAAAAATTTCGATTTTCTAAAACCATCGCACGGGTAAACCCGTTTTTTTTAAACTGAATTGATATGGTTAATTCCATTTTTTCTAACGTCCGCGATGGAACTTTAAGCAAGCTTAATCTTTTTTCAAAAAAAGTAAGTTTTTTTTTTTAAAAAAAGGGTTAAGAAAGAGTACTCCCATAAAACTGAATTTTACAGAAAATGTAATGATAATAAGCTTGCAAATGTAACGTGCGCAACGCTGGACTAGCCCATACACAACTATTGAACAATGTATCAAAATTATTTCACAGCTTTCAATATCAATCTACACTCAACGAAAATTCTGTTCTACTAGAGTACCACTCAGTGCGGTGTCGTTGCTCGCTCATCGAAGACAAAAAAAAAACTACATTCAATTTGATAGGGATAACGGAAAGAGCTCGGTGAGCACTGTGAATAACTGTGGCTATCACTTTTCCAAGATCCTAATTCCCATTTTCACGTAGAGAGTAAAATAAGTCAAGGTCGTGTCCATCAAATGCAGTTATTATGTCTATTATACCCTTTTGAATCTACAATCTAATAAATTGCATTTTTTTTTGCTCTGCTTGTTGTTTCTGTTCCATTTGTTGGTGTTTGCTGCTGTTGTTGTCGAGTGTGAGTATGGCGCTCATTAAATCTTGGCTGCCGTAAAAATCAATAACAATTTACAGAGATTTTTAACATGCCATATAACAATTTTAGATAAGCGCGCTGCAAAGTGTATGCGTGTGTTAGAGTGTGTGTGCGTGTGTGTGTGGGCTTTCTAAAGCTTTTGTGTTTGCTTTTTTGTTTGTCGGGCCCACAATAGGTAAATAACAACAAAGTTATAACAAATTAGATAAGCGGTTTATTAGCGACGATACCGTCATAACAACAACCACAACAACAGAAACAACAATAACAAAGCAATACCAACAACAACAACAATAACAACAGTATCACCACGTTGTAAGCAATTCCCACACATACTCATATTATGCTACATTTTGGGTGTGTGTAAGTTTCTAATGTAAACGGCATTTTAATTTTCACACACTATTAAATGGCTCCTCTACTTGGGTTTGGAGAGGGGGAGAGATTTTGTGACGGAGGAAGCAACTAAAAATTGGTGTGAATAAATTGTTTGATATTTAATTAGTTTGTGATTCATAGCTTAGAGAAGGGAATTGAAACTTAGAAATCAGGACTCAAATTGATTTAAAAGATATCTTTTCTTAAAAAGTTTCAATTTTCATACTCACATTTTCATCTATACAGTTAAAGCTATCTGACCCTGTTATAATCTTCATTATAATCATGTATTTTATCTTATTATTTTCACCTGTTGTGTTTTTAATCATTCATCTATAAATTGGTGTGAAAAAATTGTTTGATACCTTATTAATATTGATTAATAGCTTAGAGATTGGAATTAAAACTTTGAAATCAGGACTGAAATTGATTTAAAAGATATCTTTTTTTAATAAGTTTCTATTTTCATATTCATATTTTCATCTGGACAGTCATAGTGATCTCTGTCCCTGTTATAATCTTCATTATATTGATGTACTTAAACTAATTGAATTTCCACCTGTTGTTTTTATTTTAATCTTTCATCTATTGTTTTATTTTCTTTCCTATTAATCAATCTGTAAACTTTTATTTGTTTTGACTCAAATTTAAATCAATATTTATACTTGCATGTATCGTATTTTTTATCTATAATTTATTTACTTTCAATTCTTATTCATTAGTCTGTCGATTTCCGCTTGTTTTGTTGTGGCGTTTCAACTGTTTTTGTTTGTTTACGTGTCCAACAATCTATAACACGAACAACAACAGAAGCATAAATAAACTTTTAACAAAACAAAAGTTTGCATGATGTGTGTGTGATGAGAGTATTTTTAGTTTAAGGATATCTGTAAGTAAGCCAAAGCAATATTTTGATTTCTGTTTTTTTCTTTCATTTTAGGTAAGTTTATGTTGGTATTGGGGCAAAAAGTAAAAGAGAGAAAGTTCTTAGCATGAACCAAGCTGTAAGTGTTAACTTTTAAAAATGAATCTTTATCTTTTCCCAAGTAGTTTAAAGAGCAGCCCAACTCACGCTTCTCCAACTTGAACTTTGAGTGGACCATTTGAGCTGCAATTGGCTAAAAGACTTTGACAATCGAAAGACAAACTGTACACAAAACTTATAGAATGCCAAGCATATAAATAATTTCCTTTTTTTTTTCGGTCTGTCGACAGACTATGCGATGTTTCTGGCATTGTTGTTGCTGCTGTTGCTCCAATTTCCTGAATATTTTGCATGCCATTTGGCATTTGCTATTTCAATGGAAAGCATGTGTGAGCGAGTGATCTCCCATGGTTGCTTTACACTTAAATTTATTTTATTTGATTTGATATTCAGTTGCAATTGAATTGCAAATTTGCAGTTAAACCAAAGGTAAATAAATATCGAAATATCTATATATTCGGATTGCATTTCATTAGTTAGTAAATGAATAGTGAATAATGTTTCAATTTGTATCCATTACGTATACGACGCGTGTTCATTAAGCCGCCTCCGCTTCTAAGTCCATAAACAAGGCATTAAATGTATCTTGTTGCTTGTGTATCTGCCACATTTCCGCAAAAGATGTAAACCACTAAAAGTATCTTTCGTATTGGTGGAAAGTTTTTCCTCTTGTCTTTGCAATGCGTGGTCGATTCCCTTCTTCTTCAGGCTAAAAATAATATTTACGTTTTATTTCATTTTCATGTTCGCGCTTTGTAAGTTCTTCCTGTTTTTCTTGCCGTGCTGGACATGGTTGCTTATAATTAGACGACGCTTTGTTGGCGTTGCCTCTGCCTCTGCCTCTTGTTGGTCATAAGTCAATAGTTGGCGACGTTTTAATGGGCCTCACTCCCCTCCCCTGCCCCTCCTTGTAGACGTATCTAAGCGCTAATGAAAAATTATGAATTTATGTTTTGTAGACGCTCTGTGTGTGTACTGTGCCGTGTTCTTTCGGCCTTTGCATGCCATTAGAATATAATTCATGTTCTTCTTGGTCAGAAATGTGCCCAATTAATGTGGCAGCTTTTCGTCAGTATCTTGCATTTTAATGTGCATTTGCTGCTTTTACGACCCGGATTCATTTCTAATGCAACTTTTATTAGTTGTTGTGTGTGTTTTACTGCACAATTGGGTAATGGTTTATTAATTGAATTATGCCAAAGACATGGGATTACAATTTTAGTGTAGAAGCTGTATTTTACCTTATAAATTATCTGCCGATTAGACTGTTAATCTTTCGGCCTAATTTTTGACTTAAAACTACTCTGAATATGAGAAATGTTTTATAAAAAAACTTTATATACAAATCAATTAAATTTGAGTGCCAGAATGAACTACTAAAGTTGTCATTTCCAATGAAAAATAGTAATTAAAATAATATTTATACAAAAGGCTAGAGGCTAAAATGCCCTGTTTAAGATTTATAGCACATTTTCATACATTTATTTATGTCTTGCACGCTTTGTGCAATGTCTTTTGAAGTTTTTGGTACATTTTATTTTTATAAATAACCGGAAACAACGTTAAAGAATTTTTCGTATAAACAATGTAGACAGAAGTTAAAATATATTTTAATTTGTGCATAATTATGGGAACGATTTGTGAATGGCCGCACTACAATTTGCCACATTAAAGCGGCATGATACCGTTTAATCCGACCCAAGATTTATGCGACAACTATATAAATTGACTATATGTTCACGTTTAATAAAGAGGCGCCGTTTCCCATTTGCTAGTTTTGCCATTTGTGAGCTTTAAAAATTGGCAGAGAGTCACGACAAAACACACAAAAACAATAAATAGATATTCTCACTTCAAATGCAAAGGCAGCTCTTTGCTTTTATTAATATATATATTTATGTGCATAAATAAATGTTATTTAAAATTTGGGTTTGTGTTATTTGTAAACTTGACCACTTGGCGCTCATAAAAAATGGGTTTTTAATATTTTACGCCCAGACAATATAACATTTTCACAGCGGCATTTCTTTATTTGCGTGGGTCGTTGGAGCGTGGCCAAGTTATGCACTTCTTTTCGGCGCCCAAAAATAAACCGCAACGTACAAATTTTCAAACAAAAACAAAAAAGAAAGAACAGAAAGAGAAATAAGCAAAACAAACGTACAATATTTGGCTGCCGACGATTAAATACTCTTAATGGCATTTTTATAGCAGATTTATGCTAAGAATTGTTAAACTTAATTATCGATTGATCATTTCGGCAGTCTAAACGATATCTAAATCCAATTTTGGCATAAAAAAACGTACTTTCTTGTTTTTAGAAAACATTTCCCTATTTATATTGAACAGTTTTTCTAATACAATAAAATCTAGGTAAATGAGTATTTTTCTAAACCAATTTTGTATTTCATATATATTTTATTTTTGATGCCGTAACTTGCTTTTTAAACGATGATTTCTATATTCGATAATTCGATCTTGATCACTTGGATTTTTTGATTTTTAATTATTATAAAATAGAAAATTAATTTGTTGATAGCAGAACAAAATTTGTATGCGTCTCTTTTTGGATTCAACTCTAAGAAGTTCAGAAAAACCTGGACTTTGTAATATTTATTGAGGCAACAAAGCGGATTAGAATTGGGTTACAAATTTGGTGATAATATTGCAATGCCCTCTTAAAGGGTGTGCTGCAGAGACACAGATATAGATATACTATGTGTATATATATTTATATTTGAAAAATATGGTCTGCGAAATTTAAGAGCAACGTCATTCTTCTTCGCATAGAGAAAATATACATATATCATATGCTGATATCTATAGAAACATACATACATATATGCATGTAAAATACTTAATTAATTAATTGTTATCGATGCGCTCGAAATGATCTATTAAATCATGTTGTGGTGATGCTGATAATGATGATGATGTTGATGCTATTGCTATTGCTCACCTGTGGTTCGGAACGTCGTCTCGTGGTTTAAATTTGAAAATAGACACAATGAAAATTTGTTGTTTGTAGTATTTGTATTGTATTTGTGCTTGGCACGTTGTGGCTATCAATTAGCCGGGGCTAGACTAAATCAATTGCGGCAATTGAGTCAATCAATTAGCGTATCGCCAAAGACAATTTTCTCAGTGGTGGCATTCGATTCGGTGTGGTGCTCTTCAATTTTCGTTTGCCGCCTTTTAGCTAATGAATTTTTGGGTTTTGCTAACAAAGTTTGCCCTCAAACATAATGAGCTATTATGATGATGCCTGAGTTGCATAAAATCAAGTTGCAACCAAAAGGCATAGAATATGGAATTAAGCAATGTCCATTACACATTTCAAAAGCTCACGTGCCACAGTCCAAGTATTTCTATATACATACATATGTGTGCTAAACCACATTGAACACATTCATACACAAACACACACACCTGCATGCCAACACATTACCTTTGTGTGTGTGTGTGTGTGTGTGTGTTGAGAGCAATTTGTATGCAACGCTGCGATGCTGGTTGCAAGTTTGCTGGCTGGCAGCACGTTGAACGATTGCTTCTCAAGTGCACTGAGGTTGCGACGTGCCCCCTAACGGGACATCTGCTTAGCGCTGTGTTAACCTTGTTAAAGACCTGCCCCCAACTGCCAATGACCTAAGCGACCTGAGCGACCTCTGCGACCTGTGCATGCATCTCAGATGAACTCGAAATAACGCCGTCACATGTCGATACATTTAATTGCATTTTAACGCCAAAATTAACAAATTTTGTTGCGTTTATAGACAGATAAATGTGTGTTCTTCGAATATTTGTAGTTTTTGTTTATTCTTCTTAGCCAAAGCTTACACATCAATGCATTTTTCATTTGATTGCCCATAACTTTGGGATAGCACGAGTGCTCAGGAAATTCGCTTAAGTGTATAACAAAATGTTAAAATTAAAAATTAATGATCTGCTTCCGCTACACTCACACACACAAACACACACTCACACACACAGACTCATGCACCACATGCTCACCTAACCGCAGAGCGTAAACTTGCCCCACCTTCTCGACTAACGGTTGGCATAACAAAATGGCAAAACCAAAAACCAGAGAGTTCCCAAAAACCCAGTCAACCCACCATCAACATGCAAGTGAAAGAAAGAGAGGGCTCAAGTTGTCTGATCGACGTGAAGATACCCTGTTGGTCCACGACAGACAGAAGAGCAAAGTTAGAGTTGGGAATGGAGTTAATAATAAGATATATCATTATCCATATGATATACGTATACTAGTAAAAAGCAAGCCGAGCTAAACAAATATAGATGAAACATTTTCTAAAAACAAGAAAACCAAACGCAACAGTTAAATTCAAGAGAATATTTTGAGATGCATTGCATTAATTTGTGCTATGCTGTATAGTTTAGTTTAAAAAGAAGCTGTGATACGAAACGATACTCCAGTTTTTTTTTTTTAAAGAATTAGGGGGTATTACAGAATAACTGAGTACTCCGTAAGTTGAATCAACTTGCAGCCCCAGTGAAAACACGTGGAAATATTTTGACTCAACTGCAGCGAAGCGGAATGTATTTAGCAGTACGTGCTGCTGCTGCTGCTGTTGCTTTTGCTCCTGCTACTCCAGCAATCGTAATTTGAAGTTATCATTTATTTAGGCATCCATTAACGCGCACATATTGATGACCAGAGCCAAGAGCTAAACTCTGCTGTGTGTTACTGTTACAACGCCGTGGAGAGAGCAAAGTTCGTAGAAGATGGAAGATGAGGGTAGAAGAGAGATGGGGTGTGTGTATGCGTGCAATTGCTACTCAGCAGTGCTAGCAATTACTTTTGAGTTAGTTGGCTTACTCGTAATAGAAATTCAAGGAGCGTATTTTGTTTGCCTTGTGCCGTGCGCTCGCATCCCAGAGCTCACTTTGATTTTCATAGGTAAATGCTGGACCAACTTTTGCGGGTCTCCCGGCCTAACGAACTAGTCCCGCGGCACTCTCGCGTATTGTGTGTTTGCCCAGCGCAAACAGCAGCTTCAAGTTGCCATGGTCATACTCGTAGTAGTCTGGGGAAGGTCGCTTCTGCAAATCGATTATGAATTATTTGACTTGGAGAAATGACTTATGAGATTTCCTGCAGGACAAAAGCGACTTAAGCGTTACGCACAATGGCCACATGCTGTGTCCACAACTTGCTACCATTGTTACACACTCATGTGCGTGGAGGTGTGTCTGTGTCTCTGGTTGGCTGAGTGAATTGCCATGATAAATGTTACTCAGGACACGCTAGAATATTGTATTTGAGGACGTGATACGATATACTCGAACAGCATCAAATTTCAATCTAAGGATATCTCGAGCTGCTCCTTTATGCCTTCCTTTTGTTGGCCTTTTTGACACTAATAAATAAAAGTTTTGTGGTCGCTTTCACATTGAAATTTAATTGTTGCTGTGATTTATGTATTTTCTTTTGAAAGATTTAAAATCAGAATTCAATTTGCAGCGCATAAATTATACTCATTGAACGCACTCACATACTCACAATTGATTTAGCTTATACATATTTATATTAGCTAATAAAATTTATTGACAATTTTCTCTCTATTTTATTTTGCAGGTAAGTTTGCACTACGACGAGAAAGAAAACGTAAGTCAACAATTTTTGCAGCTACTATCGTTAATTTATACGCTACCCCAAGGGAATTGAATGAATGGCAACAACTTCCTGTTCCATTTGCCTCGTCCTTTTAAATAATTAATTCACAACGTAATCGATTTTCATATTAATTGAGATTTATTTCATCGCAGCAAGAGAGGCACAAAAATAAGCAAACAAAATAAAAGTAGAAAAAAAACTACTGCTAATTTATTTTCCCAGTTGCGCATTTTTATAGTGCAATTATCACGCCCGTTGAGTGGGTGACTCAAGGGTCAAGCGCAACGCTGCCCTGATAAAAATCTTATAAATTAGTTAAAGAGTCCAAGTTGGCCCAAACCAGCTATTTAGACAGTTGATTAATCGCCTAACGTATTATGGTTTCGTAATGCGTGTTAAGCTGCCTTTGTAACTCTCTATATATATGTGTGTGTGTGTGTCCTTTGTAACTGTTGTTGCCCGGCAACCTCTAAGCCAATTAAGTTGTCGGCTTTTGGTAGCTGCTCAAAGTGTCATCAATGGGCCCAACACAATTGGAAATTAATAGCCAGCAAATTTGCTGTATCTGTTTTTCCATTAACGTCGTCCATCGTGTGGTCAAATTCCCTCTTCTTATCTACGAGCCATTGATCAATGGTTTTCTATTTCGTATTCAACAGGCTTTTGTCCCCTCAAGTGGGCCCTTTGTGGCAATTACTGTCAAGTAGCCGCTCCGCAACTAATTTGCGCACCTTGCCTTTTTAGCGCGCCTGCATCTTCAAAGCATTTTCATGGTGACTTAAATCAGACATGTCAGGCCCTTACCGTCCCTGCAGACATTTCCCCAGCAACCATCTCTTGGATCCTCCATCCCTCACCTCACCCCACCCCAGCAACCTCATAAATCTCTTTTCGTAGCTGCTCTTTGAATGCATTTCAGCTCAATCAACGTTGGGCGGTCCAAGTCAGAAAGTGTGGGCAATTTACATTGCCTCTGCATGGTTAGCTCAAGAATTTGCTTCAAAACGTTTACACTATATAATGCGAATTTATAAAGTTAAAATAAAAGAAAAAAGAGAAATTTAAAAAATGTTCTCTCTATTTAAGAAGTATAAATTTAAACGAAATTTTATAAAAAGAATGAGAGAAGTCGACCTTTATAATTAAATGTTTTCAACCTAAACTTGTGAAAAATAGAAAGAAATATTGCAAACTCGTTTTCATATATACTCTTTGTCCTGGCTGACTGACGTATCAGCGTGTAGACCAAACGGTTAAGGCTAGAAAGCTGAAAGTGTCACACAACATAGCTGAGACAATTTTTATATTGTCTCTTTTATTTTTTAACTAACCAACCGATTTATTAAAGCGTTGTCGTTTTTTTTATGAAAGTTCATTCATTAATTATTATAAACACAACTTTTATAAAATAAAATTAATTAATTAATTAATAAATGGTTCTTACTTCAACATTACACGAACTACTCACGCAACCCTCGACCCATAGCAGTTGCTATACATTTGATGCACTCTCACTGACTGACTAGTCAGATAGTTTCCTAGTGTCATATCTTGACATCTCTATCACACCCAGGCTGTGGTGATTGCGACGCACCGTTAGCTTTCTGTCACTATTTTTCTTTATTTTTTTTATATTTTTTTTTCTTTACTCAATTATGAAAAGAAATTATTAAGTGCTAGCTGCGCTGAATTAGCGCGCAATTGAGTGTAGCCGTAGTATGGGACAGGGAGCAGAAAGAAATGACGAGGAGGGAGAATTGTTCGGTGGGTTGTGACTGTCTTAGCTGCCAGCCAGCAACTACGAGCAACTCGTGCAGCTTGTGCAATGTCTTTTGCGGCCTGCCTGTGGCCTGTTGGCTCATATTTTTTGCCTCATATTTTTTGCCAGAGTTCTTCCTAGGCAGTCTGCCACACGTCAACGGAAAGGGGAAGGGGAGTGTTGGGCAGGCAGGTCGTCGTCTGCATGATATAAATGGCGCACATTTTGTGCATTTCATTTGCGTGATTTGCCAGCCAAAATGTGTAGCATTTTCCTTGCTCATATATCGTGCTCGTGGTTGCATTGGGTGAGGGGGCGGCATGGAAATGGAAACTGTTGCCTCTGCTGCTGCTGCTGCTGATGAGCATGATGATAATGTCTGGCCCATAAGTGACGACCTGCCCGGGCACTTTTGTGGCATGGGGCAGGCAAACAGGCAACAGGTTGTTGAGTGGAGCTACTTAAGTGACTTTTGGGGTTGATTTACAGTTGGTATGTTTTCTGGACACGTGCCAGGATCTTGTATTGTTCTTGTACCACTCGTTCCTTGTGTATTTTATGCAACGATGCAATGCATCAATCGTTTTATCAGCAAAGCTGCTAATGAGGCATTTACATTCTTCTGCAATTCGCTAAATAAGTTCATTATTATTTTGGTTTTTAATTGGTTGCGACTTTATCAAACGCGCCATCTGATTATCCGATCGTCGCATAGTTTGACACGGTTGCGCAACTCCGCCAAATGAATTTGGATTTCAAGTTTTACGATTTCAGCATTTCGCACAAAATAAGCAACAACACAAACAAATGAAAACAAAAAAAAATAAAAGCGACTGTTGCTCTGTTGCCAGAACGACTTTTGCCAAAGACTTTGCACAAATAAACAAAACAACCCACTCACATGAATCCAGACAGACAAATAGACACTTTGCCGACCAGGCGAGATGAGCCACCATCATTCAGACAAAGGCTACTCTAGCCTCCTCATCTTCATCCTCAACCTCATAGTCATTGCCTTCCCTTCAAAGCTAAAGAAATCAGATCATTCCGTCGCGACGGCGTCATTTGCCAAACTCTACCTAAATATTTATGCATGAGAATGGAAATTGCTGCATCGAATGAAATCAACATTTGATGATATTCCCTGGAACTTGAACGAATCTTGTTAGTTTTTCTGTTTTCTTTTTTTATATCTCACTTTTATGTACGTGCTGCAAAGATCATGTGCCTTTTATGTGATTTCAATGCTTGAATCGCATAATAAACTTGACACAGTCTTCTTATATCTTATTTATGCGTATTCATTGAATTTTCAAATATTTTTAATTGATTTTTTTCTCTCTAAGTGTACAGTATATATTAAGCTCAAAAATAAAACAACAGTTGACGAATTGTATTACTTCTATTTCTCATTTGTTGGAATTTAGATTAAAAGATTTTTGTAAAATTTTTAATTAAATTTGTTTTATTGATTCTCGTAGTACACCAATTTCTTTTTAATTCCTTTTTTAAATGTTCTGTTTTAAACTGAGTTCTAAACTGAACATTGTACAAATTAGATTTATTTTGGTAACATCAAATTATCAAATTTTAATGAATTTATATTATTAGTAATGTTAAATATTATTCACTTTAATCAAATTGTAAATGATCGTCAAAGTAATGGCACGCCCAGACTAAACTTTATTGTAGTGCCACTTTTTTATATCTTTCGACTTTTTTTCCTCTATTTTTATGCGGCGCAACAGAGCAGATCATTAACACGCTGAGTGAGTGTGTGTGCGGGTGTTGTGCGAGTGTTTTTGTGAGTGCTTCGCTTGCCTCAATGCAGAATCATACAAAAAAGCCACAACAACAAAAAGCGCATAAATAGTGACGACGACGTACAAAATCTAAACAATTTCGCCACATGCGGCGGATGCGACGAAAATGGGAAGTCAACAATTAATATCAGCCAATAGAAACAACAGAAACAAAAAAAAAAAACCAAAACCATATAAAGCTCAATGCGTACAGTTGGCAGGCAACTGTAGCCTTGCTTTGCACAGATACAATCGTATCTTTAAGATACGCTAGCTAATGATCGTCACAGCTGAACTACATCTCGTGTACCTGATTTAGAAGTGCAGACTCCATTCATTTCGATGCGGTCATTGTCCAACTGACACACATTATTGACTCATAACGCCATCGATCCGCCTACGAGCTGCAAACACATTGAGATCGTATTATGACGTTATCAATTATGGCAGACAACTGTTATGAGTGTATCATGATTTTGTGATGAAATGTGTAACATATTTCAATATTTGTCTACTTTTAAATTCATTTGATCACATTCAAAATGTTCAGTTATCAATCATTTTGGGTTCTTTGTATTATCTTTTAATGTAATCAAAGTCAGAAACGTATATTTTACGTTTGATATTGGAATGATTGATCGTTTTAACGTATGCGGAATGAAATACGAACAAAATTGAGCATGTTCTCAATAAGTTCCAATAATCTTTAGCGCAAAACAAAAAACACTATAATGATTGTTACTATTTTAGCATGCATTGAAACAAAAATTAGCTTTCTAGATAATGCACAGTCGCGGTAATGTCTCTGAGCACAGCAGAGCGTCGAAAATTGGCTTGCACATATTGCGCAAATAACACATCTTAGCCGAAAAATTAAATTTTTCATTACTTTTCTGCATATGGGCTTCAAGAAAACTTTTATTTATAAAATAATTTCGGATGCTCAGAATGGAAAAAAAATGGATGGAGCCCCTGAATCCAGGAAAAAATTGTCCATTACAGCAGTCTTAAGGTAGAGCCAAATAAAAGGCTGAAATTGTGGGTCGCACAGACTATATTGAATCGTACGTTTCCCAAAAAATACAATGTGAGCGACAAAACTGTAAAAAAGTATTTAAAAGACATGGGAGTGATGATATATTAAAAAAAAACTGTTCCTAAAGTTAAAGAAGCACAGAGAGAGACAATCAAACTTCGGCTGCGTGCGCTTTCTAGAAATTTGTTTTCTGCAAGCTGTTCAAAGATTTGCATAATGGATGATGAGATGTTTTTCACAGTGGAGGGTCATGATTGGGCTCCAAAATATAATTTAAGGCTTCCTAATACTTAGCCACCTGAAAATGTCAGTCAAACAAAAAAAACAAAGGGTTTATTGTGGCTGGCCATAAGCGAGCGTGGAATCAGCGATCCTGTCTTTTTTAAGGCAGAATTGGCTGTAAGTGCCCAAAATTACAAGGACAATTGTCTTCCGGCGCTTACAAAATTTATTGATAAGTACATATCATGCGAATGATAATACGGTGTTTTGCCCGACTAAGCGTCTGCTCATTATGCCAGAACAACTCTGAAGGCCCTTGACCACTTGAACACTGAATTCGTGCCTAAGCTGCGAAACCCTCCAAATGTGCCTCAGTTAAGGCCAGTGGAAAAGTTTTTGTCAAATTTGAAAAGAAATGTTTAGAGTAAGGAATATAAGCCAAAAAACATCGACTGTTTGATATTATAAATCAAACGATAGCTTGCTAAAATGGATACAAATGGAATTCAGGAGGCTATGCGCAAGGTACCCGAAAATATAAGGAAGGCTGATCCCTATGGTCATGAATATTTTTTTAAAAATAGCTTATAGTCTAATAAAAAACATATGAAAAATCTAAGCTCGTCGGACTTGGAATACATTTTTTATTTGTATTACAATAGTTGTTCGTATTTCATTCCGCATACGTTATATAGTATTGATTTAATTTTATAAGAGCGTAATATAACAAATCTACCACAGATCTGTTATAATTGATTTTTGCTTTTAAAAAAATTGTATCAGGATGTATAAGACCATACTAAATGCATAATGTGGGATTTTGGTTAAGATATCTATATTAAACTTTTTATATTATAAAAAGAAACTTACAACCCACTTGAAGGTCGAATTTTCCAAGATGCCGTCTAAAATTAAATTGAATTAAATTTGTATTTGCAGCCTTCTAGTTCTTACCGTTTGAGCTCTACGTTGACTGCAGCTGACTTTTCTTCACAGATATGATGAGAAAGGGTATTAAGAGTTCGTCGCAGTCATCATGGGCAGCTTTTGCCACCCAGTTGAGTCAGCGATCGTCATTGTTGAGCTAATTTCCGCTGCGCTGCATTTCTAAATTGAATTATAACGGCTGACGGACGGACGGACGGACGGTTATGCTGATAGCGTATTCACTAATTATGCAATTGCAGTTGAGATACAATATAGACAAGTTTGAAACATTTTGGCTGCCTTCTTGGCACATCTGCTACCAACGGACATCGTGTGTTTTTGTCCGACAGTTTTTCACATTGTTTGGCATTTTATGAGCATGAAATTAAATTAATTAAATCTGCACGACCTCGCTGCATCTAGACAGCAAAGTCAGACAGGCTGGGCTGGCAGTCATGATGTCGGAAGGATACGTATCGTTTATACAACAACGAAATTTGCTGCCAGGCTGCATCCTGACAACATGACTCACCTTCATATTTCGCTCTTTATTTAGAACACACTATGCCACAACCAATCCCGTGCCCCGTTCTGTATCTCACTGTCACTGGCACGCTGGCCAACCTGTCGGGAGAACTGAATCAGGTTGCAGCTTTCATTTGCTGTTGCATTGTGTGGCTCAGTTAGCTGTCCGGGCTGACTGTCCTGGCCCAGCCTCAGCATCAGCTCCAGGTTCAGGTCTAGGTTAATAACAGGCGATTGTGTGTAAATGTATCTAACTAAGTCTATGTGTGTGTGTTTGTGTGTGTGCGTTTGAGTCTGCTAAATTAATTATAGAGTTTGGTCGCCATCGGCCCTCGTATTGTCCAAACTGTAAAATCGGATTTAAACTCAACAGTTTTTATTTTGATTTGAATTAAACAAAACACGGAAACCATGAAACTTTTGCTAACTTTTAACATGAATTTTGATAGTTTTTATTAAAGTAATTTAACTTCTAAGTAACTTTTTCATGAAAGTACATTTTAAATTTTAAATAAAGTACAGTATTCAGATTCGATTCTGAAGCTTCCATGTTTTATACAGAAATAATAAAGTGCTTAACTGAAGCAGAAGCGAATTTATATCCATGGAGACATTTATGATTTTATACCACTGTGCAGCTCTTTTCCTGCGATAATACGCTTAATGCCCAACTGAATGGCATATGGTTTCATATTTCATACATTTCAGTCTTTAAACACATTGAGATGAAAAGCGCTTTTCTGGTTGCTGATGCTGTTCTTTTCTGCTCGCCTACAGTTAATAAACTAGATTATATGTACAGTGTGCCACTAATGTCTTCATACACCATAAATTTGTCAAATTTAGGTATAATAAAGATGTTTTGTTGCGGGTTTTTTTATATTAATCTTTTATTCACTTAAATTCCGTTCGAATGATGCAAAACTTTCCTTAACCCATTAAGTACCCATTGAAAATTTTGAATTTAAAAAAAGGCAATTTTTCAACTTTTTTCCTCGATTTTTTACAAAAAATGTTTTGATACAGGAAAATTCTTAAAACAATTCTTAGAGTAACTGCAAATAAAATTTTTTCAAAAATAATTTTGCTAGTATTTTTTATGATTTTTTGAAAATTGCTAAAAAGTACTATTTCAACCCCTTTTTCCTCTTTTTTATACAAAAAGTGGCTTTTTAGCAATTTTCAAAAAATCATATAAAATACTAACAAAAATATTTATGAACATTTTTTTTTTCAGTAACTCTTAGAATTGTTTCAACAATTTTTTTGCAAAGATTAATATAAAAAACCCGCATCAAAACATCTTTATTATACCCAATTTTGACAAATTTATGGTGCATGAAGTGGCACACTGTATATCAAGGCGGAAAGCCAGAAAATCGTACGCGTGTTTCATTACAGTTAAATATTGTCCTTAATTCTGCTTTAAAGGACTCGCGCCATATTCAGGCCCTAAGCCAGCCAACTAATTGGCCAGTAGGAGTCGTCAACCAGCTATCTATATATACTATATATCCGACCCGTGTAAGGATTTAGTCGCTGGCTTTTCGGGCTATTCACATGTCACATGTGCAACAGTTAAAGCGTTGACCATTCAACACGTCCAGGCTACTGGCTGGCTTAACTTGTTGCATAATGTGGCATCCACAAAGCGAACCTTGAACTGGCTTTGAGCTTGGTTAAGTTTACAAAGACTGGTGGTCCTTTGCCTCACGACTTGTAGCTTGTGAGTTGGCATTAATCACTGCGGACGGCAGTCCGCGCTAGTGCCGAAAGCAGCTCAAAGTGTGCTAAAGACGACTAGCAATATATACAGAAAGAATGGATAATTAGCTATGACTGTCCGATCAGGTCGAGTCCAAATCCAACTGTTGGTTCAAAAACTAATTTATTTTAAAATTTTTAGTCGCCTTCCGAAAATGAAATAAAAGTCAGTCTGTTTGTTTGTTTGGATCAAATCGTTGATATAGCTCAAAAGTTTGAATGAGGACTTGTTCCCGATCTAAAATCTAAGAAAGTTTGTTCTACGACTTTTTCGAAAAAACGCTAGTTTAGCGGGAAATCGCTAAAAACCGCTAAAATTGAATATATGTATGTATGTTGTTGACAATTCAATGAAGAATAGAGCGCAATGTGCCGAAAGCCAACAAATTTTTTTTTAATTATTTATATGAACAACTTACTATTATTCGTCACAAAATAGGATATCAGAATTTTTTGGTGCATGAAAATGTTTTTGTCACTAGACTTGTACCTCGTTAAGAGGTTTTTTATAAGATAATTTTAACTCTCATAAATTATGTAAAAACATTAAAGATCTTTTTGTCGATTGCCTGCAGGTTGAACACGTTTTCTGTCAATTTAATTTCTAATTAGTGACGGCCACTTAAGGGCAACCCACTGAGGGAAAAGCAGCCGCAAATCTTTAATTGAAATTGGCAGCTGCTTACGTTGGACCAGCTATTTGCACGTGATTTCATTGCTAATTATTTTGAGAAGAGCGGAGCTTAGAGAGCTTGATTTGAACAAAAGTGTCACTTATAATCAGTCAATCCTTTGGTTGGCCAAGTACGTGTTTAAGCTGGCTTTCAAATTCGGTTAAAAACAGTTAACTGTACTCAAGCGCTAATCAAAGTTCGGACAACTCTTACATTCTACACTTAACATTGAAATGCATCGTTTCAACAATCGCCTTGAATGGCTGTAAGTATGATGACTACATGTTTAGTTGGCTTCGAGCCAGCTGCTGATTAAATGAGCCACGTTAAGTTGTGATTAATTACTGAAAACCCCGCCGCAAGGTCGTCAGCTCTGGCTTTGGCAAGTGTTTGGTTTCCTTGAGCCAAAGCGATTGTTAAACGCTGAAAATTAACCACATTAAATGAAACAACATGAAAACCTAATAGAAACCCAACTGCTTACACTCTTTCTTATTATATACATACATATGTACATATGTGCCCGCTTTATAAATGATAGGAAAGCTTTTACAATTTTTGTCCATTTCAGACCATAAAAATGGCAACAAGTGTCCAAGTTTCGTTTCCTCTTTTGGAGGCTGAGAGCATTAAAACTTTGCGGCTGCTTCACATGTCTAACGAATTTGCTAGTGGAGCAAAAGCACACTGAAATACAAATACTCTGCGCCTTAATCATACTTTCAATTAAAAAAAAAAATTTTTTTTTAAATTATTTTAAGTTAAAATAATGATTACTGTTGTGAAAAATTCTTCTACATCTAATACATCTGTTTTACAAACATTAAAAGTACTCTTCTTTTTCGACATTGAATATTTAATATCAAATTAGGAAAGATATAATTCTTCTAAAATGCAATACGATACGATACTTCATACGATGTTGTATGTAAAATTATATAATTTAATATTTAATTACGGATAAAGGATTTCTCAATTAATGAGAATATGTTTACAATATCAAATATTTAGTAGCACATGTGAAACAACTTAATGTCTTATCTTCAAATAGTTTTTTACAGGGACCGTAACTTTTATAAGTTTTAAAATAAAAATTGCAAATTAACAATTATTTTCAATTTTTTATTTTAAAGTTACGAAATAACAATTATTCTTAATTTTTATTTAAAAAGTCAAAAATAATCGTTTAAATTAATTTTTTTAATAAAAGTTGAGAAATAACATTTATATCTGATTTTCTCAATAAAAATAAGAAAAGGAGTTATTTTTGATTTTTATTTTAAAAGTTACTTTCCGTTACTTTTATTTAAAAAATCAAAAGTTGAAGTGAATAACTTTTTGGTAATATATTTTTCGTGTATTACCAAAATTTAAAAATATTCTTGATCTATGATTCGAGACCTTTCATATTTTGGTGTTTACACATGTCCATTAAGGATGAAGTAAAGGATCCGACTTTTTCTATTATATTTCATTTTTTCTTCTATATTCTGTTGCAGTAATATATGTATGAAGTAATCATTACCAATTGATACTAAAAATACCAAAAATATACTAGAAATCATAAAAATACCAACAAATAGTGTTACTTTAACTTATATTTTTGATTTTAAAAATAAAAGTTAAGGAATAACTCTTATTTGTAACTTTTAAAATAAAAATCAAAAATAACTCTTTTTTTTTTATTTTTTTTTTAAATCTGAAATCAGGGTTTTTTCTCAACTTTTATTAAAAAATGAATTTTAACGATTATTTTTGACTTTTTAAATAAGAATAAAAAATTAGAATTTTGATTTATATTCTATAAATCGAAAATAGATGTTGTTCCGACTAAAATAGGAATTTTGGTGTTTACCATTTTACTGTAGCATATTTCCTTCACATTAATTTTTTTTAGTTGAAATTAGCATTCATAGCTCATATTTGCACTCCCTGGTTTTTTATAATTTTTTTAATTTATGTAATTGTTGCAAATCGACTGACAAAGCTTTGCATGCTCTGTAAGAGTATTTTTATTATCTTGCCATATAATAACGAGGCACTGAGCTCTATTGTAGCTTTTATTATATAATTTCATGCAATGCTCTTGTTGTGTGCTGTTGTTGTTGTGTGTTGTTGTTTGTGGTGGCAGTTGTAGCATGTTGTAACTGTGCCGGCCGGCAGCCGGTTAAGTTGTTTGACAAGTTTTTCCACTTGGCCGGCCGTCGCGTCGTCTGTGGGTCTGTTGTGGCGGATGAGCTCATCGTTGGGAAGGCAACCACATGGCTGCGATCAGCTGCTGTAGAAGTGGCAACAACATAAACTCCATGATCTTTGTGCAATTCTGAGCTGACTTTAAACTTGAACTGAACCCGTGAAGGGAAGAAACAGAACGTGTAGATTGTGAACGTGCCTACATACTTGGAAAGTTATGGGCCAACGTTGTGGCATTTTCGAGTCATTAATTTGACGATGTTAAATGAGAATTTATGTGTCTGCTTGTGTCTACATGTCTGCTGCAGCGGCTACGGCTAAACAATTTCTCATGCACAAACATTTCTCAACTCGCTGACAGACAAGTCGCCACACTCGTCTCGGTCTTCAGAAAAACAAATGTCATTAACACTTGTTTCGCGGCCTGGCCTGTCCAAAACTTTTGGAAAAAAAGCCTGTAAATAGTCAAAATTAAAGCAAGTTCTGTTGAAAACAGAGCCCGGTTTGGTAACGAAACATTTTTCAACAAATTTATTTAAGAACATTTAATATTATGTCTGGGAGTTTACATAAAAGGATTGCCGATGTTGTAGCTTGCAAAAATACAAATATAAATATACATTTAATGTTATTGCACAACTCGAAATTCCTTAAACGGTTGTGTTTATGCATTTTTTCAGAATTGTGCATTTATGGATAACTTGAACTCCCTGTAAGTCTCAGACATAAACATCTGTCATTTGATCCGCACTGCACCGAGTTTCTCAGCATACCCTGAAGCTCGTTTATTGATGCTTCACGTTACGTTTCACTGCCAGTCAGACCATAAACTGGAGAAGCAGAAGCAAAGACGATATTTCCAAATGGGTATGACGACGCTGCCAGAATACTCTAGAAACTTGCTCGTTTTGTTTTCTTTGTTTCTGATTCTGAATTGAGGGATTCTTTTTTTCTGATTCGGGTTGCCATTTGACAGCTCAATTGCGCAGTCGCAACAGCTCCGTCAGTTCCAAGGCCAGCAGTGACTTTAAATTTTTCTGTGTGGCTCTGTAGAGTCATCGGATCGAGTTTTGGGCAAAAGGCAAACTAATTCCATTGAAATGTTTTTGTTCTGTAAACTAATTTTTCAATATGTACATGTGCGAGAAAACGAAAACAGCAAAGTAAACAAGAGGCAAATGTGCTGGTTGGCAACGTGCGTCCATTTGTTTAGCGCTTCAAATTGGCTGCCTTCGTCATGATTTGTTTTTTATACCCAGTGCCAGAATGGACGAACAGGGTATGCTTGATTTTTATTCATGGCTTCGAAACTAAGAGGTTATTTTTTATATTTATGGTTTATTTTTATTAAAAAAATGGTTTGGCTGTCCAGTTATTATTTTTGTTCTTTAAGTCCATTAATTTACTTAGGAATAAAACTATTAATAAGTTTTTAAGGAATTTTTCGAGTATTTTTATAACACTATGCTTTGTTGTGATTGATAATCCCTGCTGGGATTTTCTTGCTGGGTATCACATAGTGGCTAAACAATTGAAATATTGTGTTTTCCGGTTTTCTTTTTTTCGGCCGGCTGCTACACAATGCAATAGCACAATATTTGCTTTGGCTGTAAGAAAATGCTGAAACGGACAACAGAAACAGCAGCAGACAGAGCATCAAGAGAGACGAGGAAAACTTCCCAAACTACTTCTCGTAATGCTCGTATCAGCACTCACATGTTATGCGCGAGAGAGAGCCGGGGGTAGTTCAAACATCATCAGGTGTTTTCATTTAATTTGCTAGAAATGTTGTCTGGCATAAAAAACTCTTGGGGAAATGATGAAAATGTGCACACACTAGACGACTGAACACAAGTGCCAGCAAATTCGCAATAGAATTTCTCTTAGATTTGCGCTTCTTGGCTTTCTTTTGCTGCTTGTTTCAAGTGATAAAGGTGCACAGAGAATAATCTCATGTGTGTTCTAACAATGAAAAGCTCTCCCAACATAAAGTGGAGGCTTCCTGTTCAAGTTATTTTATTGGAGTCAAGAAATACTATACAATTTATATTCCAAATTTAAATTTAAAAAATATAGTAATGTTTTGGACAGAAAATGGTTTTGATTGATGTAAGCCACATTACCTTAAACGCCTAAATTAATTTAATTAAAAAATTTGTTTTATGAAGATTTTTGCGCTTACATATTCTAAAAATACAAATGAAATTGACATGAAAATAAAGTAATCTTTTTCTTAGATTTCAAACAAATTAAGATAATTCTTCAAACCACTGTCAATTGCAATAGTTTTCAGTGTAAATTTGTGCATTAACACTTTTTATCTGCAATTGCACAGGTAACGCTTAAAGATGCAATATCTGAAGCAGAATCAAGGAATAAGCCATTTGTTGGTCCGCTTTCAAGTTAATTAACAGAACGGAAGACTTATTGCAGTCGCTGGCTGCCAGATTGCTCGCATCATCAATTGGATGGATAGGAGGAGTTGGAGTTGGCTTTGGAGGAGGAGGAGGAGTTGCTGCAGCCTTTGTTTCCATTCATTGGCCGAATGCAACGAAAGGCAAACTTATGTATGCCGGTGGCATTAACGTGGGACTCTGGAAGCTGTGCAACCTGATTGCAGTGTCACCTAAACCATTGTGCGTTGACATTTTTAATTACACACAAACACGGTCTGTTGTCAACAAGGTGGCAAAGAGACTGGGATGCTGGTTGCTGCTAAATGATAAATGATAGCTGCTCGTCCTTTCGGAGTATGTACGTGCAAAATGCAGCATGCAGTATGCAGCATGCACTATGTAGTATTCAGCAAAACACGCATACGTCACGTTGCCTGGGGCACTCTACTCCATCAAGCCTTGAAGCCATAGAGCCTGCTGACTCTCTGTGTTCCTCGAAGGCTTAGCCAAAGCCAGGCACGCAGAATTACTGTGACTTGGAATTGAGTTTACAATTGGGCCGTGTACCGTCTGCCGTGGCATCAAAAAAGGCGGCAACAACAACAACGACAGCGTTGACGGCGGCATCAAAATGCAAAGCAAACAAGCGCATAGTCTGGGACTGGGACTGGGACTGGGTTGTGGCGGCTGTGTCTTCTTTCTGGTTGTTGCGGCTTTCAACAGTAATGCAATTTGATGCGTCACAAAACCGCACAAATGCACATCACCCACACACGCTCACACAGCCTTATGTGTGTGCTTGCATCATTTTAGTCTGTGAGCCAGCTGAAGCCGCGATGCCTTCGTCGTCGGTTGAAGTAAATCCTTAACAGAATAGGATTTTCAACACATTTGCTTTGCTCGTCGAGCGTTTGTTGCATAGTTTTAGGCGTTGCATGCACAGCGCTAAGCCCAGCTACGATGAGGGGCATCATCACCAATGCAAGGCGCACAAAAGCACGCTATTATTTTGCACGCTTCGCTCCTGTTGCTGATCATGATTATCTTGGTGCTTCCGTTCAATAGCCAAGACCAACACCAACACCGACACCGACACTGTGAAGTGAATTTATGCAAATGCTGCATTTTGCTTTTCAATTTCGTTTACTTTACTTACAATTCCTTTTCAGAACAACGTTACGTTCCCCCAACGCGTCGCGCCGGCAACAAGTTGGTTGTGGCAACTTCTTGCCGTGTTTTCCCCAAGCATTAAGTTTGAGCACAGTTGTGAGGATTTGTGTGAGAAATATGGGTGCTATTCTTAGCATAAAGTGCTGCTGCTGCTTTTTCCCCCCTTTCTCTGCTCCTCCAAATCATGAGCGAGACCATTTTTATTTACTTTCACTGCTTTTCTATCTTTTACTTCTCGTGCCAAATCTGCACAATTCAGTTTACAATTCTTGGGTTACATTTGACTGTAGTCTTTGTTGCAGCTGCCTCTGCCATTGCTAAGTGTCACAAATCTAAACGATTTTAGCTTTTTAATGCTTTTTCCTGAGGGCTTCGATTGATGCAGTCAGTCCCATTCCCTCCAAGTGCACGACATGAAGCCAGCGAATCTCTTGAGCTCCTTTCTGCCTCGTGTGTATGTGTATATGTGTTTTCCTGCATATCGGCGGGATATGGGATTGACTATGCAAATCTCTGGCTTATAGCATAAATATACGTATCAACTTACACTTTTTGCTTTACAGCTTTACACATTTTCATTCTAGCTTTTTATCATTACTTACATGGGCTTTTGTTTTAACGCTAAATTGGTATATTTACGTAAACATTTAATCGGGTAAAATAAAAAGTTTAAACGAAAACTCACTCGAATGATTATACTCGTAGTTAAAAGTTTTAATTATTAGATAAGATGATAGTATGTGTAGATAGATAGATAGTTTATTCTAAATTTATTCGTGGACCAGACTGAATCTCATTACAAAGCCGTGTCCATCTTTTATTATGGTGAGACTTTCATGCACTAGACTTCGTAGATGAAAAAATTTATATTTTAAGAGATTCTAATGAAAGGAAAGCATTTGTTTTTTTTTTTTTATGTTTTTTTGTTGAGCCCTTTTTGTTAAACTTAAGTTGGTGTATGTCATGGAAAAAAAATATTGACCTCTATTGGACCTAAAGATGTGAAAATCAGCTCGGTAAATTGTACAACATTTGCTTGATGAAAGCAAAATTTATTTATTGAATTGGAATTGCATTGTAATAAAAAAGTTAAAGACAATAATCTTATTATAACATTCTTATTTGGGAGGAATCTTGTAATAAATTTATTGTTATTTAGCATTAACTTATACTTTTAGTGTACAAAAATATATTAGTCTAATTCTGGTTTTGCTTTCATTTTATAAAATTCATTTCCTTATTCATGAATACAAAAGTGTTCATTAAATTATGGTTAATCATTAGTAATTTAATCGCTGCTTAGTCTTCATTAGAATGCGAACATTTGATATTCATATCTTTTGTTATTTATATTCGTTCAAGTAATCCGACTTATGTCAATCTTTCCCTTTTTTTTAAACATTTTAATAGTAAGCACAATTATTGTCTTTGCATGGGTGAAACGTAAAACTTTTCATTCATTTATCGTTTATCATCGTTAAGTTCAACGTGCTGTGGCCACTGAGTCATTCAGGCGAACTGAGTTGACTGAGCTGCAGTTGGAGTTGGACTTGGAGTTGGAGCCACGCCCAGTCGCCCAATTGTCGGGCAATCCACCTGTTCATTAACCTGTGTGCTATTGTGTATAATATCAGTGCCAGGGGCGCAACGATGCAACCGCGACCCTCGCCACCGCCTCTAGCCCTGGCCCTGCCTCTGACCCCTTCCCAATTGACGTGTGCAAAAATGTTCGCTTCATTTGCTGTGCGGCTGCCACAGCTGTTGTTAATGTTGTTGTTCTTATTGTTGTTGTTATTACTGTTGGCATTGCCCCAGAGCGATGCAAACAGTGCAGAGGAATCAGCAGAGTGGAAAATGCAACGCCAAATGCCATGAACTTGTTGCAATGACAACAGCGTGACAGGCCGCTACTTAGCTTTGGGCTGCTTGCTGCCATGCTGCATGCTACAAACTACATACATACATACATACATACATACAACACGCTGCTGCATGATGCACGATACATGCAAGTTAACAGCACATTAATCATGGTATGGATTGCATTTACAGTAGGCTGAGTGAGTGCGGCATGCCCCTAGAGCAAATTGCAGCTTAAACTGGCGTCTCGCTCTCATTGCCAGACATTTATTACGCTGCTTAAATGCCAAACGGAGCAGCCACAAAAGCTGGACAAATTAACGCGTGGGTGGCTGGGTGGCTTCGACCCGCTACCACCCGCAACTGGTGATCGGGTCATGCATCAATGTCATTACCGTTGTTGGCAGTTGAACTGCAAATGTACTGGCAACATTCGTCCTACACATGCGAGGGTCGCTTCACACATTAAGCGAATATTCACCATGTGCTTAGATATTTTATATCATGTTATGTCAAAAATTTCAGCTATAATTTTACAACCGATTGAATAAGTCGACATATCAAGGCATAAAATTAAAACCAACCGGAAATGTCTATACTCGAGACTACGACTGTACAATACCCGTTATATACTCTTAGGCTCTTACATTGCTTTAAAACTTAAAACATCCATTTCTGCCAGTCTATTGGCCCGATTTGATTGCGATTACGTAGAAAGATTAATATTAATGGTCAAAATCTTATACAGAAGTCTAATTTTTGCCACAGCGAAAGAAAACATTTTCAAGTGCCATTCAATTTTTTTTTGAATGACTAAATGGAATCTATGTCAATATCGAAATTTGAGCGTTTTTCACAGTGAATGCTTCAGAAATGAAATTTTATCCCATTTAATGCTAATGGGTATTTAAATACATAAGAAAGTGTTGACGCTTTAAATATTCTAGCACGGGGCATGTGAGAGATATCGCGGAAAAATTTATTTCATAGTAAAGAGACATAAATAAAATATCAGAATAAAAATTGAGCAGTTTAGTTATCCTTGATATATCTGTAGTTTTTTACAGGTTAATATCTAGGTTTTTTTCTGAATAGAAAATGTTGACGAAAAAAGGTGAAAAATGTATGGAAATGGGAAAAATTAAATTTGAAGATAAAATATATATTTTTTTTTCTATCAACTTCTATGGTCTTCCAGGCACACATTGCAAAATTTCGTCAAAATCGTACCAGCCGATCTATGGGCAGCATTTAATGGGTTAAACGAAACTATCGATAAGCAATAAAAAGGGGAAAATAAGTATCCGTATTAATATTTTAAAAATATTTTATCGTAATTAATGTCGGGCATATCGCATTTAATAAAGTAAGAGCAATGTAATTCCGATAAATTTGTAAATATATTAACATAACTTAATCGGCTTAACTTGTTAATTTTCTGCCACAAATATTGGTAATTCGATGAAACAAAGCGAGAAAAAGAAACAAAATTAAGAACGCATCCATATTAAAAAAAAATAACAAGCAAATATGTATGATAATAATAATTGAGTTTTTTTAAACTTAATTAGCTGTCCATTAATGCATAACTAGATGGCCAATATTTGGTTAATATATGATGCTTCTTCATGTGTAGTTCGGAGATGTTTGGGAAAACCCTCGTATATGTCTCAGTTGTTCTGGACTCTCTGCTTGTGTCGCGTGTCAGCATAAAAACAGTGCAACATTGTTGAAAGTCAGGCAACGTCAATTTCCGTTTGTTGACGTCATTAAAATGCTAGCGGATTCAGGCCATGCCTGGCTGCACTTTGCCACTCGTTCAGTGGATTCTATGTTACAGTAGTGTGTGCTGCTGCAGCGTTTAGAGGTGGCAACAACGATGCCACCGAGCGTTATGCCTGAGTTCTATTAATTAGTTCGTCCACGCGCGACACTTTTCCTAGCACTTAAAGCAATTTGCGACGAAATGTGAAATGTGAAATTTGAAATGTGGTATGTGGAATGTGCTTCTCCCCAAAATATAAAAAAAAGACGGGCTATGCGTAAACAAACTGACAGCCAGTTGACAGACAGCAAAAGTGAGTGAGACGACTAAGTGCGGCCAGGGGCGTGGCAGGGGGCAGAATCATAGCTGTAATCGATGCCGCTGCCTGAATGCCTCCACTTATATTGACAAGTCGTTGTCATTGTCACTGTTTGTGCGCTGTCAAAATGGAGCAGACCGACCACCTTGGTGGGTAATGCGATTAGAAATGACTTTGTTTATTTTTGATTTTTGCTTTTCACAATTCAATATACAATTACTCACAGAACGAAAAGTTGAAACCCGAAATCAAGGCCGGAAATTGAAATGTTGTAAGTGCATGCAACAATTTTTGAGGGGGGCAGTAGAGGTAAGGGTAAGGAGAAGGGGGTAGTTTTATGGCGCGTGGCAATGTCTTGGCTGTTGTTAATGCCACTGGCAATGCAAAGTTTTGACAACATTTGCCACTTTGTCATGCAATTTTAATTTCGATGCTCAACATTCGCCTGCGATTTTACTTTGTAGTTTGTCGACTCAAAAGCGTAGCTCGTATTCTGACAAAGTCGAAAAGTTTTTATACGTTGCAGAGTGAAGGAGAAGGAGAAAGAGTGAGAGAGGTGGGTGGGTGTGAGGGTGCTGCTGCAGTTATGATTTACTTGCCACACGCTGTCCCAAAACGAAATGCAGCGCAACGAAATGAAGCCATCAAAAACGTTGACGTCGTTACGCAAAAGCGGAAATGACAATGATCATGATGATGATTGTGATTGTGACGATGATTGTGATTGTGATGATGCCAAATGAAACGTTGGAATGTGACTCTGATTTGTGCCCAGCAGACTGGCTGGCAGGACTTGCCACTTCCTTATGCCCCTTGCCCCTTGCCCCTGACACCTCTTGCTGTTACTATAACTGCTATTAAAACGCGTGAAATTGAAAAGGCGAAAAATTGCAATGCCAACAGAATTGGCAAACTGTTGGACCAGTCAACCAGCCATCCTGCCAGCCAGTATTCATAGTGGCAGTACTCACGGGTGAACCAGCGTCAAGAGGGTGGGCAGAGGAGGAGAGTGGCATCAAGGCAACAGTGGATACAGTTTATGTGGAGCCGTGTGCTCAAAAAGCTGTCAACTATTTGATGACCATGTTGCTTCTGACCTGGCCAAGCAGCTGTTCTGCATTCGTAGAATAATGGCTGTTGTAAAGGAATGCTCTACATCGTATATAAATCGCTATAGGCTATATAAGTTCTACGTTAAATCGATAGCAATGCAATTGACGCGACTTTTTCGTAGTTTCAATTCAACAAAGACATTTTAAATAGTGTTGAATACTTACACTTAAGGTTGTTTATTGCCAAACACATAAAATAAACATTTCGAAAAAGAATTTGAGTTATATTTGCTTTCGATTTTACTTTTATCTCATGTTTTTCGATTAGCAATTGCTAAATATGAAAAACATAAATCAAAAATGCTTTTTATATACATTTATCTGTAGATTAAGTCATTCTGGCAACTATTTTTGTTTAAAACAAAAATGTAGCGGTCTAAGTTTAGATAATAATAATTACGATAAACTCTCAATTAATCACATTTTTATAAATTCTTTACAAACTATCGTTTTTCATTAGTTAATTTATTATTTTTTACATTAAGCAGGCTTTAGGCTTTACTTGTGATAAACACTTTTTGCAGTTGCATTAATTACCCTTATTACTATTATCAGTCCATCGCCATGTCAACTAATCAAACTAACATGTCTTTATATTTGCTTATCAATCTATTCGCAGGTAGCGACCATGATGTCCTGCCCCCTTCCTATGTCATTACCAATACCAATACCTTCAATACACAAAGCTGATTTCACACCGGTTCACATTGGAGTCAAGGTGAGTCCTCCACTTGCTAAACATCACCAACATAATAATAATAATAATAATGGATAGAAATAATAATAATAATGTGAATCAAAACAGTCATGCCCCATTATGAAATAGTAAATTAAGCGCATAAATGCGAATATCATGCAAATCGCGACCTTATGGCCAAAAGCAAAATAAAAAAAAATAAGAAAAAAGTCAACAAGTGGAGCAAAATGCTAAATGTAAATGGCACACATGCCAAGCGGCTCCACGAGCACCACAGACAGGATGTGACAGCATGTCGAGTGGGGTTGGTCCATTGTTGACATTATTGCAAAGCACATATAGAGCACATATACATATATATGTATATAAGCAAGTACGTCTATGTGTGTGCCACTAAATCAAATTGTTGCCACCAAGAATGGAGTTCTCCTCATCCACATTCACATCCTCATTTGACTACAACTTTAATGCGCAGTGATCACATTTTAATGATATCAAAATGCACTGAACTTTGTTGTTGTTGTTGTCGTTGTTGTTGTTTGTTGAGGGGAATAATGATGTCAAAGCTGGAACGCGTCACGTTTGATAAATGTTGCAACATATTTCTTGATTTTGTTTGTCCTTTCGTTTAAATGCCACACATAAATCTATTTTTGAATGAAAGCCAGTTCACAGACCGTGACAAAAGTGGCGTATTCGCAATATATTTTTGGCTCCTTTCCCTTTTATTGTGGTTGTTGTCTTTTTGTGCTTTTATCTGCAGGAAACGGTGCTTATTGTTTGCATAATGGACGCTCGTTAGCGTTGTTTCTCTGAGAGTATGTGTGTGTGCTTGCGATCGGGCAGCTCCTTTTAAAGCCGCATTGTATGTCTTAACCAATATAAATGTACTTTTAATTTGTTTCATTACAAAAAAAAAGTGAAACAGAAACAGAAAATATCCCTCCAAAAAGCGCCTACGAGGCATGTCAGCCATGTGTCCAGCTGCTGCTCTTTCTACTTGCCACTTTTCACTCCCTGTTACTGCAAGTGAATGCTTTGTTTTGTCAGTTTTTGTACGTTTAATTAATGAGTTCCTGGCAGGCACCAACCAAGTTTGCCGTTGACCATAAATGCATGGACCGCTCCCCGCTTTGTGCTGCTTTCATCCTTGAGGAATGACTGGCAGCTCTGGGCAGTTTATGCCACAAAAGGGTGCACGCCATTTACTTGCAACACCAAATGAAATTTTTGACATAAATTCAGAAAGGAACGAGAGATATGTAGTACTAGATGCACCATAATCAAAGATAAATGAATAGCATAACTTGTTGCGGACACTGTTGTTGCCAAAGAAACAGAATTTCCTGCATTTATGTTAATTGATTTCAACAAGAATTTATTAAATAAATGAAATGCGAACTGCAAATGTGCAGAAAAATACATTTCATTGTATTCACATGGCATTAATTAGTGCGCTGCTTTTCAGCATTAATCGGGCAATTTAAAATGGTTTGATTTTTAATCGCTTGTCACTTCGTGCTGCCACAAAGATCACAGGTTAATTGGCGGCTCATAAATTTGTTTACAATTCAATTTTTTGCATATATTTTCTTTTGATTATTATTATGCTTTCGTTTACATTTATTTTAAAATGCCGCCAACGGCTTAAACCGCCACTGACGCCTAATTATGAGGCAAAATGAACTGTCGACTCGGCTTGGATCTGTTGCGACTAATTAAGGCAAATCACAGCACGCAAAGTAGTCCTGCAATCCTGCCTATCCTATCCTATCCTATCAGCCTGTTCTGTCCTGTCCGCCTGCCTCTGTCTGTGATAACGGCCAGTTGCCAGCTCATAAAAAGAAAAAAACGCCTTCGAACGTAGGCAAAAATTATTTAATAAAACGCCAGACAACAACTACAACAACAACGTTATCAACAGTCGCCTCAGCGGGGTCAAATTTAACGAGCTGCCAGCCGTGGCTGTTAAACTCAATTTCCCACCCCGATCCCAAGCCCAACCAACGGCAACTTACACTTGACCGCACGGCATAAATCACCAAGGAGGGAATTGTTGAAGCTGGAACTCTTGGGTTGGGGTTGGGGGTGGTAGATTGATGGGGTGCAGAAGGGGCAGGTGGGAATGCAGCAGCGGGTTGCCCAGTGGCATCTTCTTAGCTCATAAAAATGGTATTTTTAAAAATTCCCATAAAGGTGTGTGCCGGCCAAATTATATTTAATAACAAAAATAAGACAATGGGAATCAAAAGAACGCAATTTTGATAGTCAAGTTGCTGCAGTGGCTTGCTAAAGATGAAGAGGGAGGAAGAGGGAGAAGTACGGAAAGGAGTCTGCTCATGATACACAGCTTCATGATTTAAGGGAATTTAATAAAATGTACAATGAGTTTTAAAACGTTATTGCTTTATTTTTGTTTGCGTGAGTCGATCTTTTGCAAAGTTAATGTAATCGATCACATTGTCAGTGTGAAATATTCAGCAAGCTCTGCCGATAGGTTTTACTCTAAGTTTTTTGCAAACCAAATTAAAGTTTAAAATCTAGTACTTTTTTGACTCTCAAAGCAATGAAAATAGTTCTTTCATTGGGTGAACTTATCCCGACTCGAGAAGCTTTGCCAAAAGTTCGATTTATTTTAAATAAATTATTCTATAAGCTAATATTTTACATTAAACTTTTTTTTATTAAAGATAAGTTAAAAATGTCGTTCAATTATATAATATTGTTTGTGAGCCGATAAAAGTAATAACTAAAAAATTTGTGAAAATAAAATTGTATAAACAGTAAAATACATAACATTATGAAATATATGTATATACAGTCGAACTTCCCTAACTCGAATCACCATTATCCAAGAAAAAAGTTCGAGTTAGGGAGACTTCGAGTTAGGGAATTTTTTTTTTTTTTTTTTAATGAAACTTC
>JBAMBK010002226.1:0-66147 GCA_037043435.1 Drosophila suboccidentalis | reverse complement strand
AAAAATGTAAAAATCATTAAAATCAACAGTAATTTTCACATTTTTAAACCAAATATTTGAAAAATTACATATTTTGTTAAATTTTAAAAACATTGCTAAATAAGTAGTATATAAAAATTATGAAACTAAAACAAATTATATTTTTCAAAGCAATTTTCAAAGTACAAAAAAGTATTCACGTTTCTATTTATTTTTCCATCACCGTACATTCACACACACACTTTTATTCAAGCAATATTGCAAAACTTGGCTTTTCCAAAAAAAGAAAACAAAAAAGAAAAACCAGTTGCAAGTTGCAAGTTGCAAGTTACAAGTTGCAGCTGCTTGGCAGACCTTTGCACAAGTTCAATGGTGACTGGGAATCGGAATGGGAATGGGGATGGGAATGGGAATGGAGATGGGAATGGGAACTGTCTGTAAATTGTATGGCATAATTGCCAGACAGCATGGAGCTGCACTTTCTTTCTCTTTGGGCCCACTGGCTTCCTGGCCAAAAGTACAATTCAATTTAAAAGTGAAACAGAAAGAGCGCAAAAGAATGGAGCAGTCGAGCTGCTCGACTTTTAAAGGCCCAGTAAGCATATCAAACACTAAAAATAAATTTATAGAGAAATTTATAAAAAATCTCTTACTGTAAACATAAAACTTTTGATACAAAATTTAAAATTTTTTCAAGTTTGCTTGCTCCAACTTTTAAATTTCCTTAGTTCTAGGTATTCCTAAATTATATTTATTAAAATTACAAATGATTCATTAACTCACAAACTTATAAGCCTTAACAACCCTTACTGCTTACTGGGCTCAAAAGAGATGCAATAAAACAATTGCATATAATAAGAAAAAATAAAAAATAGAATGCAGTCCAAGGTAAACTGAAAACTGCAGTTAAAACGCATAAAAAATAGTTTGCTCTACATATTTAATTAGTTTCCGTTTCCGTTTCCATATTTGTAATCCAACTGTCGCAGTTGCCCCTCTACCCCTCTCCCCCCGCTACCCCCTACCCCTTTTAGGCCACCCTTGGTGCTTCTGTATTTTTGTATTTTTGTCCTTTGTGCATTGTTACGTTCCACAGCTGCAAACTGAGCGCTGAACTGAGCGTTAAGGCCAACAATTGGACCAACTGGTAATTGTCCTATGTGTGCCCCTCAAGTGCACCCCCTCCCTTCCTTACTCTGATCTCCTCTCCCCCATCCCTCCCAGTTAGCCAGAATGCGTTTAGTCGAACGGTTGCGTAACTTATGGCCAGTCATTAACAAGAGAGAGGGAGAGAGGGAGACTGGGGCTCCCAAAGCGATTGCGTTTTTAGTTAATCATTTATTTAAATTGCCCTCGAACATCTTTCCAAAAGCATCAGTGATGCCAGAACAAAAACAAAAAGACCAAAAAAAAAACTAGATGATTGATGAAAAAATAATAAATATTAATAAAAAGACTAGTTTTTAAGATCAAGAAAAATAGTTTACGATTTTTAACTCATTTTTTTGGACGAAAATATTCTTAAATTTAACAAAATCGATTTTGGGAATGGAAATTTTTTTTTATTTTTTTTAAATTTACCAAATTTGAAGTAAATAAAAATTGTGAAAAAGTAATTTTGAGAAATCTAAACTAAGCCCAAAAATAAGATAGATTTTCGGATACTTGAAAAAACTAGAAATTTGATGAAAAATTATACATATTAATAAAAAGACTAGTTTTTAAAGTCAAAATATTTTGATATTTTGTTATATTAAACCTATATTAATTAAACAATTCTTAGAAAGTACTTAAAAAATCAAAAGTAAGTCAAAAACAAGTTCGATTTTCGATAAAAATGTGTGATACTATTTTCTTCTTAAATAGTTTTTTAAATATAAAATCTAACCGAAAAAAAGCTAAATTGACAACGCTGAAAGGCATCCTTACAGTAACTGTAGTCGTATCTTTATCTGTATCTGATTCTGTGCGTGTGTATGTGTATGTGTGCGCGATTTCGAGTCAAATTTTATTGGGCAATGCTATTTAATTATGCTGATGAGCCAAACAGCTTGAGCACAATCCCAATCCCAAATTCCAATCCCAATCTCAATTCCAATTTCAATCCCAAAACTCAATCCCAGTCCTGAATTGAGACACGCACACACAAGCCCAGCGAGCTAACGGTAAATGGTTGGCCTTCTGCTTGCGTGCCTTGTTGTTTGTGTTGCCTTTGGGCCAAGTGTCAGAATATCCACAGTATCCACTGTGCTGATTTCATATGCATGCTCAGGCCATGCGCAGATTTGATGGCACCTTACTCCCAATCTACTATAGTATAAATACTATGCTTATTTATGCTAGCAGAATGACGGGCTTAGGGAGAGGAAAGAGAAGAGAGAGAAGAAGCAGCAGAGTCAGAACCTATGTAACTGTCCGATTGCACGGCTCATTTAGTGCTTACAATACTTCACTCTCTCTCGTCCTCACCCAGTGCCGTAGTAAAAAACATTTCCCAATTTCCCATTTCCCCCAAGTAAAGCAGATCTTTTATTTTAAAAATAAATTTTTAAGTAGTAAAAATAAAATTAATCCTAAAATCTTGGCGCCCCTTTTTTTGTCCCACCATTGAGACGACCCTGCACTCACCTTTATCGTCATTCTGTGCTGCTAACGGTTGATCATCACTCATTTTGACTGATTGTCCTTGTTTATCTGCTTGCGTTTGAGGTTGCTCCTGTTGATGTTGTTGTTGTTATTGTAGTTGTTGCTCTTATCGCAGCTGCATGTCTCTCTCTCTCTCTCTCAATGACGCTCGCTCTCACTGTCTTTTTGTCTCGTTCATACACACACTTGGGCTGCTTAGAGCTTTAAGCCGTTGTTCTCTTTACACACACACACACATTGGGATCATTTAATATTGTCGCCTTTGTTAACATTGCTCAGTGCTCTTTTTGCTCATTTGCTACTACTGTTGTAGTTGTTATTGTTGTTGTTGTATTTGTGCTTATCACGTTTGTCGCTTTCATGATGCTCCACGCTCCTCTCTCTCTCTCTGTATTATGTATGTATGTATGTTAGTGTGGGTGTGTGTGTGTGTAGCTATGCAAATCTGATGAGTACGACAGTTTCCAATAATGGAAATGATGAGCTTTTGCTTTTCCTTACGCTTTGTTGCGTTTCGTTTCGTTTTCGTTCCCTTGCTTTGCGTTACGTTGCGTTGCGTTGATTATTGCCGCCTTACATTTAGTGCTTTGTGGCTGATTACTGTAAATGGCAAGAAAGAAAAGAAAGAAAAGGGGAGCTTATTAGTTTGAGCTTCAGTTACTATTGTGTCTATATTTACATATACTACGTTATTGTGTGTGTGTGTGTGAACTGCAACTCCCGAACAGTATGTCAGGTAATTATTTTGACAAAGAAAAAAATGCAAATATGTACAATTTGTCATGTAATTAAAAAGAAAAACAAAATACGGTCGAACTTCCTTAACTCGAATCACCATTATCCATAGAAAAGGTTCGAGTTATGGAGATATTCGACTTGTTGAGTTTTGTATCTTAAGTTTATTAATCTTACTGCCACTCTATACTGTATGAAAATTACCACAGAAAGTTACAATTTATAGAATATTCACATCTTGTTAAATTTGCTTGCAAAAAGTAATTTAAAGTTACTTCTTAAACAAGCTGCATATGAATTAATTTTACAGGATAAAAATACTTGCAGAAATAAAGTTTTTCTACATTGCTGCTTGTTTGCAGTAAAAATTTATAAAATGGAGAGAATTCTTCTCAAAATATTAATAACTTTCTTGAAACTCGGAGCTAGTTTCTTTTACTGAAACGTAATGTCATCTCATACTATTGCTAAAATATTTTAATCGGAATAGTCGAATGTTTTCATCCAATTTACTAAATATGGTCAAACTTATTTACTACTTAGTTTTTTTTCCCATTTTCTCTTACATTCTTAAATTTGGATACACAAAAATGCTTAAATTTGTAAATAAATATATATTTTTTCTTAAAATTTAATTTAAAAATCAGAAGAAATAATTGAAGCAATAGTTTTTCTTGCGAAATGCAATCTGCGAATCTTTGTTGCTTGTCAAATCAATTACATGATATACTGTATGTTGCCCACTCAATTGACAGCGTCATTAAACGGAAATTGTCAGGCGCTAATGCGGAGCTTAAGACACCTATACAGCTTATGCGTGCACGTAATACGTTCGCATTACGTTTACGTAACGTACATACATATGTACATACGTAATGTGAGTAACGGAAAAGATAAAAACACGACAAACGGCAGTCGACAGAGACATCGGCAGAGACAGCGGCAGAGACAGAACCGGAAAATGTGCACACACTTTAAGACTTAAAGCTTAACAAAGATAAAGTTAATTAACATTATGGCATCACACACAGACTTACACACATACACATAAACATGCACACATATAGACGCACACAGGAGCAAGTTACAAGAATTGATAAATGGCGCACAGTAAAAGGCAAACAGAAGGAGGCCACGCTTGGATGCTGCTCACTTTTCTGCTCAGAGAGCTTTTGTGTGTATTTGTGTGTGGCTTTGTCGTTGGACCCTGTACTTAAATTGTACAAAGGGGGTATGTTAGGTTAATCAGAACAAACACTAAAAATATCGAGCCATAATCAGAATTTTGATTGATCAAAATAAATATAAAAAATAAAATAAAAAAATAATATAATAAAAATCTTCTGCAAATCTGAAAATCGAAACAGAATTTGAAATGGTATTTTGCGGTTCTGTAAACAGAATTCTAAGAATTCTAAGCTTTTCATAATTGTAATATTTTGTTTTAAATAATATTTGTATAAATATTATTTGTAATTTTAATTATGTTTTATTTGAACAGAGTCTCTCACAGTCGAGTTGGCTCGACTGTAGCCTTGCCTACTAGTTGTTTCATCTACTTGCTAAAGCTGTTGTTGTTGTTGTTTTTGCTAACGTTTTGTTAGGTAGGCCTGCTTCCTGTTGTGTTTTACAAAACTTCTTGACACCGCTGACGTCGGCGAAATGGAAAAGCGTTAGATGAAGTGCCATAAAATATTCAATATCAAGTTTGCTTCTTCGCTTCTTCTCTCATAGTGCAGACAGACAGGTGCGCGCTGTATTCCTTCTGTCGGAAGTCACACTGCCAATGACGAGAGAGAGAGAGAAAAGGGAAGAGTGGGAAGAGGAAAGGCGAAAGACGATAGAGGGAAGGATATGGCAGCTGTGCTAAGCAACAATGCAGTCATAAAGGCGGCCGGCCTTAGAGAGAGATATTTATGTACAGTATGTCAAGTAATTCTTTTGACAAAGAACGAGAAAACATGTACTCGTACTTTATTTTATATGAAAAAGGAAAAACCTTTTCTTGCTTTTTTTTATTTTTGTATCTTATATTTTTACAGCTGTGGCTCTTGGAACAAGTTTAATAATACACAGCTTGTTACAAAATTGGCTAGAAAAAAGCCAATCTGAGAAATCTTCAGGAAAAACAAAGTTTTTCATACTAAAGTTAATTTACAATCGATTGTTCCTATGATATAATGCAAATTTTATCAAATTTAGTTAGTATATAACATAAAGTAATTTAATCTGTGAGTTGGCTTAAAATACAACAAAGATGTGTAAAAATTTCAGCCTCTTACTTTTTGGACTCGACAGAAAAATTGTCAGTCAGTGAGCCAGAAAATAGAGATCTTAAAAATGTTTAAATCAAATACTTAAACTTTTTTTCTTCATAAAAATAATTACTTGACATAGTGCTTAAATTTCTCTCGGTGGGTTTGTTTGCCGATAAGAAAATGGCCGAGCAGCAAATGAAATCAGTTAGCAGAACCCCTGCGGCATCCCCCACCCCCAGCCAGGCCCCTCTCCCTCCCCGTTTTCCGTGTTTTGCTAAGCACACAAATCGTCAAAATATTTTTATTACAACAAATAAGAGCAACATGGCATTAACAGTGGCCAACACAATTTTTATGGGTGGGGGGAGGAAGTTACGTTTCTACAGCCACAATTTGGGCGTGACCTCCGGGAGATTCTTGCCCCATAGGAGCCAAAGAAGGAGGAGAAGTAGAAGGAGCAGGTAGTTAGGGGAGGGGGTGCTTTAAAGTTGACTCCACCATAAAACGAAACGGAAGCTGGCCTGCGCCTTAAGCTCTGCTATACTTTTTTTTTTGGCATACCCTTTACTTGCAGAGTGGAAGGGCATATTGTTATTGCTGTAATGTATGTAATAGGGGAAGAAGAAGACCTTATACAATATACACATTATGTCAATATATGTTTTGACAGAGAAAATAAATCAAACAAGCTGAAATGCACAAAAAAGACTTTTTAAATTTAAAAAGTCTTAAGTTGATTGAAATAAGTTAGATCTAGCATTAAAATAGCTAAACCAACCACACAGACCTAAAAGTATGCAGTAGATTGTATAAACTTGGCGTTTAAAATGCATAAATGCAATTAAAAATTATTAAAAATTGGGTAATGGCTTTCATAGTATAGTATTTTTAGCAATTAATTTATTTTTCGCTTCTATCAGACCAGTTTTAAGTAAGTTTTCCAGTAACTGAGCAATAAACAGAACACAAAAAATGAAAATGAAGCGCTTAAATGTATGCAATATTTTTTGATAAAAGTTTAAGTGGGGTAATGGATATGCTTTAGTCCGAGACTCGACGAAAGTCCTTTGCTTGTTTTTATTTTTTCGGCTCTTGCACGAACTGTGCGCTAGTTAAGTGCACATCAAGCGCTAATTTATGGGCCCGAAAAATGTTCGCCACAAGCCACAACCGCAGTGTGGTTGGCAACCCTACTCCACTCCACCACAACCCACTACAGCCAGCAATTCCCCCCTTCCCCGGTAAGCAGCGTTTTCAGCTGTATTAAATTAAAATGTTCAATGATTTACCTTTAAACATTGCTAATTGCATTTTTGTTGCAGTTGTTTGTTGTTGATATATTTCTTTATATAACCGCAGGATATGTATGCATACAGTATGTCAAATTATTGTTTTGACAAAGAAATTTAATTACATATTTTCTCCTTTATTGTGCATTATTTTTAATATATGTATTTTTTATAAGCAACTATATTATTTAAAAAAAAAAAATTAAAAGCCATAGTTTGTATTTTCGTCAAAACAATTACTTGAGCAACTGTACACATGCACTTGTGTTCGTGTGTGTATTTATATTTCAATTTGCACTAGTTACTATTTTTATATTTTTCGCTTTCGCGTTCACATTGCATTCGAATCTGCACTATTTTTTTTATTTTGAGCTTGCTTTCTCTTTCTCTCTTTGCACTGCGGCTACTTCAAATTTTGGGCGCAGCTGGTCACACTTTTGTTGTTATTATTATTGCTGTAGCTGTTGTTGTTGTTGCTGCTGTTACTTTTGTTTTAGTTAGTTTGTGGCTTTTGTGTACTTATTATATTTATATATGTATGTATGTAGCTGTGTATGTGTGTACGTATGTATATTTCACATTAATTACATTTTTATTTTAGTCGGGACTCTATGCAACAATGCTGGCAAAGTAAGCAGCGCAGCGACGCAGGCAGCGGCAGCGACGTGGGCAAAGGCAAAGGCAAAGGCGAAAAAAGCGCTGGCACGCACATTGTTTGACACACATGCACGCACGCACACGCACACACAAATAATGCGCGACTACAACAACAGCAGCAACAACAAGAACACGCACGCACACACCTTAAGCTAAGAAGTGTTATTACAATTTACTGTTGATTTCGTTTTTATTTTTTGCTTTTTGAGCGGAGAGGGAAGCGCGCGACGCGAGAGCGCGTAAACGAGAGAGCGAGAGAGATAGAGAGCACGAGAACAGGCGTCACAGTTGCTTGTAAGTGTGTGTGAGGCGATTTACTTTGTATGTGTAGGTATATGTGTGTGTGTGTGTGTGTGTGTTGTGGCTTGTGCGAAAGCGTGCGAAAGAGCGCGAAAATGTAGGTTAGTTTCCGTTACAACAACAACAACCACAACGATATGCACATTTCACTCTATTTTTGGGCGCAGAAGACTTTTTCGCTGCTGCTGCTGCTGCTGCTTGCACTTGTAAATCTCAGATCTCTGTTTGTGTGTGTGTGTGTGTAAGTGAGGCTTAGTCTCTTTGTGTGTGTGTGTCAGTTTCTTTTGTTGTTGCTATTGTGTTAAAGTGTGAGTGCTTGTTAGTGTATTTCTGGCTTGTTTTTTTGTTGGTATTTTTTTTTTTTTTATTATTATTTTTGTATTTTTTGTTCTTTTGTATTTGTGTCTCGCTCTACGGACGCGTGCATTGCATTTTTTTGGCGACTGCTCGATTCTAAGGTTCGTTGGTGACTGAGGACTCGGACTCGGTTTTGGACTCGGACTCGGTAGCTAACGGGTTTTGCCTGTTTTCCGTTTGACGTAATCTGCAGACCCCAAAGACAATTTCCCCATATTAACGCGCATACATGCCAGGACACGCTCTCTTTCTCGCTCTTGCTCTCTCTTTCATGGTGTTCGTGTTTTTTGCCGAGCGCTTTAGCTGCCAAATTGCCGTGTGCCATGTGCGTGTCGCAGCGTGTTCTGTTTTGGCCAAAATGTCAAAAGCAACGACCGCGGGCCAATACACCACACACACACACAGGCACAGGACTCTCGTCTCGTCATTGCCAATGCACAGTGGTCCTTTTGGCTCAATTTATTCTAAAAACTATTTTAAGGGACTTTTTTTGTTCATAAAAATGTTTTATTTAACTTTTATATTTACATTTTAAGGTTTTTTTTTTATTATTTTAATTTTATTGTATATTTATTATTATTTTTATTAATTTTATTAAACTTAAAATAAATTTTGTTGACTATTTTGTTGAAAAAGGCTCACCAGGCATTTTTTTTATTTTTAAAAAATGTCGTAAAATTTTATTGTATTTTTAATTTTTTAATATAATATTTTTAAAATTTAATTTGTAACTTTGTCAAAAAATGGTTGCTTTCTATTTTATTTTATAATTTTATCTTTGCAAATTTTTAATTATACTAAAAATATTAAATGTACCACTGTGCATCGTCACATTTGGCACACTTTCTCTCCTGCCGGCATAAACAAATGCGCTGTGGGGCATGGCGAATTTCCCACTATTTAATGCGACGCTCTTTGGCTGCTGCTGCTGCTGCTGCGGCTTCTGTTCATGCCACTGTCGTTGCCGTTGTCGTTGCCGTTGCTGCTGCTGCTGCACCGCAGGCACCGCTGTCTAAAAATGTCAAAATTATTAAGACCAAATATGGGCCACTCACGAACAAAAGCTGCCTCAGATGAAGATGCCTGTCTCATTACAGTTTCCAATCGAGTTGTTAAGTTTATCGCTTACGCCGTATACGTAATGTCCACATGGCGTATGCGTAATATTTGAATTTAAAGCAGCCTTGGCTACTCGGCGATCAGCAATGCAAGCAATCAAATGTATTCTTTTATTAATCAAAATAAATAAAATAAAAATGTGCCAAGACTCAGTTCCGAGATTTGCTTCTTTCTCTCTCTCTTGAGTTTCTTCTCCGCTGCGAAACTGATAAGAAACTGAAGCTGATTAATCGCAGCTCGAACGCGGGTGGTAAAGTAAGTTAACTAAACCAAAGTAGTTGATCTTTAAAATATATATTTAATTTCAAAAAAGATTACTACTACTTAATCAACGTAAATAAGTTTAATGATTTTTAAACTTTTAAGTTTTAAAATAACTTAGTTTTAATAAATGATAAATTAAAATACAGTCGAACTTTCCTAACTCAAATCACCATTATTCGAAAAATAAGTTCGAGCTATGGAGATATTCGACTTATAGAGTTATTTTTCTTAAGTTTATTAATTTTACTGCTACTCATTTAGCTCGAGCTAGAGAGAAATTCGAGTTATAGAAGTTTGAGTTGTGGAAGTTCAACTGTAAATATTTAATAATTTTTGGACTTTAAAAATATAAAAAAATTTAATGATTTTAAAATATGAAAATTGTTAATAATTTAATTTAAATATATCGAAATTAGAAATATACTAAAAAAAAAAATATAGAACTTTTATAAAAGAAACAAAAAATTATATTGCAAAATATAAAAAATATACTGATTCTTTCAAAAAAATTGAGTAAAACACAATTTTTTATTTTCATTTAAAAATAAAAGTTTAAAATAACCTTATTTAAAAAAGTAGAAAATAAAAATATATTACAAATAAATTTGGAGCATTCCAAATGAAAAAAAAATAATAATATTGAATATAGAGTCAAATAATAAATATTAAATTATTGTAAAAGTCGGGTACAAAATATAACAAATATAACCACCCTCGCATCAATGAGCAAATGTCGCTAGAGAAAACCAAGTTCAATCTGAGAATTTAGTGCGCAGCGAGAGCTCAAAGCGATCGCAGCTAAAAATTAAAAACTTGAAAATCAAGAAACTACAACGCATTTGGAAATTGGCGATAAGCCTTTTTTTTTTTGAGTGTTATCATCGAGAGAAGTTGGCACAAGACTTCAACGGAAATCAGCTTGATATACATTAATCAATATCCTTGCCATGTTGTGGCGATATTTGGTGCCTTTACTGCTGCTCGTGGTTACAGTAAACTGCAATTCCAATCACACTAATAACTATGAAGAGTCCACGCTGCGTATACTTGATGTGGCCACACAGCGAATGCGCTCGATTTGGGAAATGCGCAAGCGTATTTTCCTACAATTGACTTCCAAGGGCAAGTCGCCATTGGGCGGACAGGCGCCCAGCAAACAGGAGGTGGAAATGGAAACCTATAGATTGGCTTATGAGCTGGCTGCCAATTTGAGTGTCGTGCCCGTGGAACAACTGCGAGATCCCAAGCTGCGACGTCGTGTTCAACGTCTGGCCAAATTGCAGTTGCAGGGACTGCGACCGGAGAACTATGAGCAATCCAAGGATTTATTGAGGGCCATGCAGAATTTCATAAGCGGCTCCTTGGTCTGCACCCACGAGGATTGCTCGGCGAGGAGACCGACGGCAATGTATCCACAGCTCTACAATCAGAATATGCGAACGAAGCGCTATGAGGATCTCAAGTTCAACTGGTTCACGTGGCGGAGTACCATCAACGACAAGGACACGGCCAGATCGACATTTATCGACTACGTGCGATTGCTGCGAATGGCGGCCACCTACAATGGACATGTGACGCCATCGCGCACTTGGTACCTCTACTATGACACGGAGAACTTTCAGGCCGAAATGGAAGCGGGTATATATTTATTTATTAAATAAAACTAATATATATTTTAGATTATTACTGCATCAGGCCATACTCCAATTGGGTATTCAGGCCATATAATAATAATAAATTTCGTTATCATTGTTATTTGCATTAGTTTATTGCGATTTATTTTTAAACTTTTTATTGATTCCATAGAAATTTCATTAGCAATACTATTAAGTTTTTAAGTGTCATGTATGTATTTATAATTAAAAACTAAGTTTGAGTAAATTTTTATTTTATTATTTGTATATTTAATATTCCTTAATTTTTACAAGTATTAAATAAATTTAATTTTACATTTTTCATTGAAATATTTAATATAGTAATATATTTCTTTTTATTATTATTAATGATAATGATAAAAGACTAAAATATAAAATAATACTAAATTTAAACAAAATACTACAATATATAAAAATACTAAAATATAAAAAATACTAAGAATAATACGAAAATAAAATACCAAAATTTCGGGGGAAAAAACAGGAAACCAAAATCATAAAACAATTAAGAGGTAAATTAAAATTTGGAAAATATTCTGAAAAGCAAAAATTTTAAAAATTTTAAAATTAAATTTTAAATTTTTTATTGAAATATTTAATATTGTAATATATTTCTTTATTTTTATTAATGATAATGATCAAATACTAAAATATAAATAAAATACTAAAATAAAAAAAAAATACTAAATATAGTAAAATACTACAATATAAAAAATACTAAAATATTAAACATTCTAAGAATAATACGAAAAAAAAGAACCAAAATTTCGGGGGAAAAAACAGGACACCAAATCAATTAAGAAGGAAATTGAAATTAGGAAAACATTGTGTAAAGCAAAAATTTTTAAAAATCCGAAAATTAAATTTAAAATTTTTCATTGAAATATTTAATATTGCAATATATTTCTTTGTCTTTATTAGATTTTAATTGTCATATATTTAAATTGTTATTTTATGATGTTATTAAAATTTTTTTGTTAAATTGGATGTTCAACAAGAAATTTAATTTTATATTTTTCCTTAATATTATTAATAATGTAACATATTACCTTATTTTTATAAGATGTAAATTGTCATCTTTTTTTAATATGAAATAAGTTTAAAGTTAAATTCTTAGCTTTATCATTTTTCTATTTCAATTAAAATATAATATTATATTTTTTTTAATTTAGTATTTAAACAATTGTAATTGTTTTCTTCAATGAAATATTTATCACAGTAATAGATTTCTTTATATTTCTTAGTTATCTGGGAGATAATGCCGCTGTATCGGGAATTGCACGCCTATTTGAGGCACTCGGCCATGCAGGCCTACCCCAAGGCCAGCTTCAAGGACGATGGCGCCATCTCGGCGCCAGTGTTGGATCAGATGCTGTCGCAGGCCTGGTATCCGCATCAGATATTCCCATCGCCATTTCCCAAGGATCAGCTGCCCTCGGTGCATCATCGTCTGGAGGAGGTTTTGGTTACTCCGGTCAAGATTAATAAAAAGGCAGCCGAGTTCTTCGAGTCACTGGGACTTAATCATATGTCCGAGTAAGTAAAGTAAACAGAATTATACTAAAAAAAAAAAAACAAAAATACCATAATATATTTTATGTGAATATCTATTTGAAATTTGGGGATACATTATTTAATTTTCTAACAAAAAAACAAAAAAAAAATAGGCCCAAATTTCAATTAATTTCTAAAATGTGTTTTTTTTACTATTTATTTTTGTTTAAGCATAAAAAAAATTAATAAATAATTAAATTATACGGAAAAAAATCAGAATTTATTTTAATTATTTACATGTATGTATGTCTAAAATTTAAAAATATATTGTTTAATTCCAACGTTAAAAAAAACCCGAAATTTAAAATTAAAAAAAAAAATTTAAATTCCAAATAGTGAATTTTTTTACTTTATTATTATTCATAAAAAATAGGGAATTTTTTTACTTTATTTTCATACATAAAAAAAAATAATTATAATATTATATTTAATTGCAAATAATTAACAAATTATTAAATTATACGAAAAAAAATCTGAATTTATTTTAAATATTTATGTCTAAAATTTAAAAATATATTGTTTAATTCCAACGTTAAAAAAAACCCGAAAATTCAATTTTAAAAACTAAAATTTAAATTCTAAATTGGGAATTTTTTTACTTTATTTTCATACATAAAAAAAAATAATTATAATATTATATATAATTGCAAATAATTAATAAATAATTAAATTATACGGAAAAAAAAATCACAATTTATTTTAATTATTTATGTCTAAAATCTAAAAATATATTGTTTAATTCTAACGTAAAAAAAACCCGAAATTTCAAATTTAAAAAAATTAAATTTAAATTATAAATAGTGAATTTTCTTACTTTATTTTTATACATAAAAAAATATTTATAATATTATATTTATTTGCAAATAATTAATAAATAATTAAATTATACGAAAAAAAATCTAAATCTTTTTTAATTTATGTCCAAAGTTTAAAAATATATTGTTTAACTTTAACGTAAGAAAAAACCCGAAATTTCAAATTTAAAAAATAAAATTTAAATTGTAGATAGGGATTTTTTTACTTTATTTTTATACATAAAAATATATATAATATATTTTATTTAATCCAACCTTTTAGTGGCTTCTACGAGCGCTATTCGCGACGCATGAACGATGATGAAGGTGGTCCGGATTGCAAGTCGCAGGTCTATTACTTTCCGCCGGAGGTGGCGCTACGTTATTGCCCCAAATTGGATTACAAAAAGATGATGCAGATCCATGGCACGATGGCCGAGTTGCAGTACAATATTTACAAGAAGGAACTGCCCTTTGGACTGGACACTGAACCCTGTCCGGGCTTTGGCAGCGCCCTCGGAGAGACGGTAGTGTTGGCCTCGGGCACGGCTCGGCATCTGGAGCGATTGCACATTCTGATCAATGACAGCCTCACAGAGGGTCAATCTCTGAATCGTCTGCTCCGGATGGGGGTTCACACACTGCTCGCTGTTCCGCAGTACTTTATTAATGATAAGTTCCTGGTGGATGTCATGGATGGCCGGATCGGGGTGAATGAGTACAATTGTGCCTATTGGGGACTGCAGGACAAATTCGCTGGAGTTCAGCCGCCCATTTGGCGCACGGAGAAGGACTTTGATCTGGACTACAGGTTCTATCGCGGCTTGCATCCAGATACCTCCAATACAAGGTCAGTAGCAGATAAAATACTAAAATATAAATAAAATACTAAAAATAATACTAAATAAAATACTAAAATATAAAAAAATACTTAATTTAAATGAAATACTAAAATATAAAAAAAATACTAAAATAAAATACTAAAATATAACAAAAACTAAGATTAATACGAAAATAAAATACTAAAAGTTCGGAAAAAATACTAAGAATAATACGAAAATAAAATACTACAAATTCGGAAAAAAATACTAAAATATATAAAATACTAAGAATAATACGAAAAATACTAAAAATTCGGAAAAAATACTTAACAATACTAAGAATACTACAAAAATAAAATACTAAAAATTCGGAAAAAATATCGAATAAAAAAATACTATAATATATAAAAAATACTAAGAATAACACAATAATAAAATACTAAAAATTCGGAAAAAAATACTAAAATATAAAAAATACTAAGAATAACAATAATATAAAACAAAAAAAATTCGAAAAATAAAAAGCAAAAAAAAAATCATAAAACAATTAAGAAGGAAATTAAAATTAGGAAAATATTCTGAAAAGCAAAGAAGGAAAAATTCTACGATTCTCAGTGGAAATATTTGAGGTTTTCTAAAATATTGTTCTTAACTTAGGAAATTCATTGCGGAAATTCTGGGCTTTCAATTCTATCGGTCGTTCTGCCTGGCGAGCGGTCAATACAAGCCGGGCAATTCTTCGTATCCTCTGCACAACTGCGATTTCCATGGCAGCATGGAGGCGGGCAATTTGATGCGGTAAGAAATCAAAAGTCGCATAGAAATTGTTAACTAGAAAGTGTTTATTTTAGAGAAATGATGCAACTGGGCGCCACAAGACATTGGCGTGATATCATGGAGATTGCAACGGGAGAACGCAAGTTGAGTGGACGCGGAGTCTTGGAATATTTTGCTCCACTCTTCACCTGGCTGAAGGAACGCAACATGCAGCTGGAAATCGAGCCAGGCTGGGATGCAGATGATTGTAAGTTGACTTTACTATTTTTCTCAATTTTATTTCACTAATTCTGTGTTTTTTTTCTTTTTTTTATAGTGTGTCGCAAGGACTAGAAAGGATTCATGTATAATCTGATTTTATCCATACCTATCAAATTTGTCTATTTTTGATAATCACCCAAATCTTAAATAAATAAAAGTTGAAACTTCAACAAGGTAAATATTTCATAAGGAATTTCTAAGAAATTTCAGAGCTCTCCAAAAAAAGGTGAGAATTCCAAGGATAACAAATAAATTAATCAAATGCTAATCGAATACAAAAGAATCGTTTATTTGTTGTAATATATACAAAGGCACTTTGGTAAAAAACGACAGAAGATTATACTTAAACTAATTTTAGAAATACATTAAATAGTATATAGATTAGACAATTATGAATTGTGGTCGATGCAAAAAGTCTGGATGAATGAATATAACTAGCTTGTAGCACAGATACATATAGTATATATAAATATATAGTTAGTTTTATCCAGTTGATGTTTTGTTTCAATCGATTGTCGAGATCTTGGATGTGAATGCAGATGATTAAATCAGCGGTGGGCACGACTTTGCTCCTGCTGCTCCCAAAAAAAAGTTCGCGTTGACGGCGACTTTTTTTTAACTTATCGCTCGCATATTTGGTGGTTTTTGTTGTAGTGCTCCCGCTGATTTGGATTGAATTGAATAAAGCATAGAAATAAATCTATAAGATGGCGATTCACATGGTTGTCTCCGAGTCTGGCGGCGTGTGATAGTTGAGATTGTAGGCGGGCGGTCCGTTGTTGAGAAACGCCATGGAGCGTATGCTTTCCCTGGATGCGGTGCGTTTGGAGAATGACATGTGGCCATGTGATGATGGAATCTGCTGGCTGCTCACATAAACAGGCGCCGGCGGATCAGGCAAAGGAGGAGGTGGCAAATATTGTTGTTGCTGTTGGTGCTGTTGTTGTTGATGATGCAGTGGATGCTGCTGATAAAGCGGTGGTGTGCAGGGCGCCTGTGGCGGACTACTCTGGCTGCTGGCACCACTCAATCCCGCAAAGACATTCTCGCCAGCATTGTAATTGGCCGTGGAAAGCGGCCGTGAGCCATGAAAATTGGAGTAACTGGAACGCACAGAAGGCGGACGATTATTGTACAACTCATCGTTGTTCAGTTGTGTTGTGGAGTGTTGATAACTGGCATTGTAGTGCCCACCAATGGAAGCTGGAACTGGCGGTGGTGGCAACGGTGGCGACGCCTGCTCATCCATATTGGGTGGCAATAACATGCCCTGGCCATTTGTATTGTAATAAATGGGATCGAGTGGAATATTCTTGCGATAGCTGTGATAATTATAATGATTGTTGCTCTTGCCCAGATTATCCAAATGACCCAAGGAGACATTATTGCTATTTAAATATTGTAGATTACTCTCGGTGAGTGAACGTTTCTCCTGGCGATGAAATGAGCCCAATTGTGGTTGTTGTTGTTGATACTGTTGCTGCTGGCCAAGTTGTTGTTGCTGGTCCAAGAGTTTTGTGACTGGATTCTGATGATATTTGCGACGAGAGCTGCGTGTGCTGCTCCGGACATAACTGCCACTGCCACTGCTGTCCGCTCCTGCTCCTCCCGATCCGTGCTTGGATCGCAAGGTGTCCCTGGAACCATGATGAGAACGTCCGCCGCTTGATTGTCTGCCCTGGGAGCCGCGTGCCATCACCGAACGACGTTTAACTCGACGAGGCGTCATCGGCTTGGGACTCAGCTCGCCACCATCCTGATCTCCATGCGCATCGCCGCCAAGGACATCGCCGCGATTACTGTGCCGAATTGTGTCGCTGCTGCTCTGGCCAAACTCAATGGAGTACAACGACGACTGGCGATGCTTCGACTGCTTGTTAATGTGCTTCACTGCAGATTAAATAAATGCAATTAATAAAATCACTCCAAGCCATTTGAACTGATCTAAAAGAGCAGGCTAAAAGTAAGCAGCAGTTACCTGTTAGTTAGAGTGATTGTTTTTTTGTTTTTGGTGATTGAAGGCGGTTAAATGTGGTACAGAATTAGCTACAGAGAAATAGGTCCGTTGGGTTAGAATACGCTAAACGCTACATGAAGAAGCCACTTGACCAGAATGATACATACAGTATGTCAACAAAGTGTTTTAACAAGCGAAAAAGACTTTGATATTTTTTATTCAATTTTAAAAATTAGGAAAGGTTTTTTTTGTGTGTAAAATTGTTTTAAAATACTTTGATACTTTTTATTTAAATTTAAGACAATTTTAAAAATCAGTAAAGGAAGTTTTTCTGTTCTTAAAATTGTTTTAAAATACTTTGATATTTTTCATTTAATTTTAAAACAATTTAAAAAATTAGCAAAAGAGGTTTTTTATGTTTGTAAAATTGTTTTAAAATACTTTGATATTTTTTATTTAATTTTAAGACAATTTTAAAAATCAGCAAGGGAAGTTTTTCTGTTCAAAAAATTGTTTTAACAAAATAAAAAAAATGATCACAAATTTCTTTTAATTTTAAAACAATTTTTAAGATTAAGAAACGTGTTTTCTTTTCAAAAAATTGTTTTAACAAATAAAAACAAAATCGAAAATTTGTGTTTGTTTTGTTTAGGACAATTTATAAATCAGGAAAAGGTGTTTTTACTTTAAATAAAATAAAATATGTGAATTATTCCTTAGTGAAAACAAATAAACTAATAAAGTTTTAATTGACGTTCAGTAAAAATAATTAATAAATTTAAATTAAAAATATATATTTTTCCCTTTCCTTTTATTAAATTTGGTATTATAAGGAAAAAAAAATGTATTTTGTATATTTGTCTTCTTTTTTTTTTTTGCAAATCTAATTAGCTAAATTTTTGTCCATTATATAAACAATTACGTGACATACTGTATAGTAGATAATACTTAGGTATATGAACAACAAACAACAAGTTAAGGAAAAGTTAAAGGCGGCCAAACATTTGTGTAAATGAACATTTATTGGAAACGCTTTTGAAATCTTTGCAAGAAATTGGCACACGCAATTAGTTTTTGTAAATATGTATGTAGTTATAGCTATACTATATAATTGTGTGTATATATATATATGTAGATCGATAGATCCTGGCATAACTATAATTACTAATAATTAGCAAATTGTTGTAGCTTAAACTCTAGACTTAACAATTCATATACTATATATGTATAACTATATAATTTATATACTATAACGAATCTCGCAACGTTTTTCTATATCTCTAAACTGTACTGTATGCATGGATTATGCTCCTTCGATATAATATGCTATAAATATTTCTCAACAAAAAGGCAACTATTTAGATTTATATTTATTTTGATTTTGATTTAGTAGTTCCATTTTGGAGAAGTTCACGCTTCTCGCTTCTCGCTTTAGCTTCTCCTTCGTCTTTTCTCCATTTTCAAAGGCATTCTGGTTTGCAAATTGGAAACGTTTTCATCATTTTTTGAATTATTTTTTAAAGTTTTCTTAACTTTCTTTTCGATAAAATTTTGTGACATAGTTTTTTGTGTGCTTTGCTCTACGTTTTATCAAGTTTTTTTTTTGTTTTTTTTAGTATCACAGTTCAACATAAAATTATGAAGGCATTCTTCAACTTTCCGCTTTGCGTTTTCGCTTCTCTTTTGCTTCTCTCTCGTTTCGTTTCGAATTTTGTAACATTTTCTATCACATTTCACAATGTTTTTAACAAAAGCCATTTTTGGAAAGTCACTAAGATGTGTGTGTGTGTTTTGTGTATTTTTGTTTTTGCACAAATTTAGTTAATGGCTTTTTTCAAGGCATCCGATTTAAAGCTTAATCTTAAACCTAATTTTCACTTAAAGTACAATGCAAGTGAAAATTTATGATATTTTGCATTTGCTCATGCTCAAATCTATTTCAATTTTCAGTTTCAATAGGTTTCTTTTTGCAATGGGGAACGTTTGAAACTGAAACATACATACACTCAGACCAACATTTATTCGTACACCCTTTTTTTTACTTTAACAGCTATATTAGTCAAGTCTTCACAAAAAAAAAAATATATTTGGAAAGGTCGTTCAAATTCCGTTTGAATGATGCAAAACTTTCCTTAACCCATTAAGTACCCATTGAATATTTTGAGTTCAAAAAAACGTAAATTTTTAAACTTTTTTCCTCGATTTTTTACACAAAATATTTTGATGCAGAAAAATTCTTCAATGAATTCTAAAAGTTACTGCAAAAAAAATGTTCAAAAATATTTTTCCTAGTATTTTTTATAATTTTTTGAAAATCCTAAAAATGACCAGTTTAACCCATTTTTAACCATTTTTACCACTTTTCACACAAAAAGTGCCTTTTTCGCAATTTTCAATAAATTTTTAAAAATACTAGCAAAAATATTTTTGAACATTTTTTTTTGCAGTAACTTTTAGAATTCATTGAAGAATTTTTCTGCATCAAAATATTTTGTGTAAAAAATCGAGGAAAAAAGTTTAAAAATTTACGTTTTTTTGAACTCAAAATATTCAATGGGTACTTAATGGGTTAAGGAAAGTTTTGCATCATTCAAACGGAATTTGAACGACCTTTCCAAATATATTTTTTTTAGTGTGAAGACTTGACTATTATAGCTGTTAAAGTAAAAAAAAGGGTGTACGAATAAATGTTGGTCTGAGTGTACATATTTTGCAATTGAATCTCAGCAGTTTCATATCCAAATTGTTCCCTTTTTAAAATGGAAATTTCGGAATTGGGAACCGTTTTCTAAGTTTTCGACTTTCAGAAATGTCGAATCTTTAAATCTTTAAAATTTCTTTGAAATCTCAATTGATTCATTTCCAAATTGTTTCTCTTTAAAAAAAGACATTTTGCAATTGTGAACCGTTTTCTAAGCTTTCGACTTGCTTAAAATTAAATTTAAATTTTTAATTTTCTTATTCATTTCCACTTTTAAATTGAAAACTGACTTTAAACGTTAATTTCAAATTAATTGAATCATTTTGAAATGCTTTAAAATAATTCTTTGTTCCACATATTCAATTTATACCTTAGAATTTAAATTCAATTCTCAGTTCTTAGGGATTTGAAAGAGATTTAAACAAATTTCGACTTGCATTGACCTTGAAGTGTGTACGGAACTGTACAAGAATTTCGTAATTGTGTTTCTATTCCGTTGTTCCTAACCTATTTTATGATATTTCGTTTATTTAAACATTAAATCTCTGTTAGCGACAACAAAAAACGACAACACATACTAAATGTAATACACAGAGATTAGTATATGGACAACAAAACACATGGGACACAAGCGGCAAATTGACCAGCACCTGGAACAGTTTTCAGAGATTTTTAGAGAGTCAAAGTCAGAGAGAGAGAGAGAGAGAGAGAGAGAGAGGGATTATAATAAAAGCTGAACATACTGAGAGAGACAGAAAGATTTAGAGAGTGAGAGGCAGGCAGGCAGGCGTCAAGGATCGAGAGCAGCCGCTGTCATGTTGCTCCTATGTCTATAAAAAAGTCTATAAATTTTGGTCAGTAAACAAAGGAATCCTAGGAAGCTTTGAGGATCTTGAACTTGATTTTAGAACTGGGAACAGCAACTCTTTTATTTTAGTTATTTGATGAATTAGTTAAGAATTTCAACAGAATTTCAATTTGAAGTCCCTTTGAAATTTCATTAAGTTTTGTATCAAAAAAAAAATTATATTTTTGTTTAGAACTATTTTTTGCAAATTATAGAAACATTTTTAGAATTTAAATTAACTTTAAAGGAATTTAGAATAGTTGAAATACGTAAAGATCTATATCAAAAAATTATATGGAATGAGTTTTAAATCAAAACAAATTTGAATTTAACTGTTCCCAGCTCCAAGGACTACGGACTAAGGATTAAGCCTGGGCGCCCACAATGGAATTGCAAAAGGAGCGAGGACGTGACTTTTTCCCACTGCGTCTATTGACATGGGGCGCCTGCTGCGATTGCTGCTGCTGCTGATTCAACTCCAGCTCCAGCTCCTGCTCCAGACGGTCATCGCTCTGGGTGCGCACAATGTCACAGAAATTGGCCTGCGATGGCTGTGGGCGTGGCTGCGGGCGACGCCCACTACGCCTTACCATGGGCGAGCCCGGCACAGCAACAACAACATGTTGTGTGGGCATCGCATATTTCTCGGCTATTTCCGGCGAGAGATCTGGATATGGAGCCTGGCCCAGACGTGGCTGGAATATGTGTGGACGTGGCGGAGGCGGAGCAGGAGCTGGTGGCGGAGGTGGTGACAACTCTGCCAGCTGCAGCTGGCAACTGTGTATGGGCACCGTGGGCAATGGTATTTGTGTGGGGCGTGGCAGCTGACGCCCACCAACGCGCAACATTCTAGGTGAATAGCCCAAAGATTTGGGCTGTGAATCATAGACATGTGTGTGATGATTATTATTGGGACTAGATTGAGATGAAGTGTTGTTGTTGTTGTTAGTCTGGGTATGCTCAAAGAGACTGTTGGGCGTGGGACTCTGAAAGGGCACATAGGTAACACCGCCCATCTCACTGGGCAGCGAAAACTGATCATCCTCATCCTCCTCGAGATTGCGCGACAAGCGATCCAATGGCAGTTGAGAATATTTAACATCTGGCAAAGATTTGGGCGGCTTTGGTTTATGATGAATGCGTGCAAAGTGAGAATTGTTGGCAGTTGTAAAGCTCTGGTCAGTATTTGGTTGGAATATGCTATAGTTGCTGTTGCTCAGCGACGACGAGTTGTGGGCCAACTGTGGATTCGAGTTTTGCAACGAGGCATAGCTCAAGGAGGGCGTCGTGGACATGGACATGGAAATGGACATGGGACTGACACAATTTAAATTGGAATTTGATTTTGGTTGTGTTTGATTTTGATTTCGAATCTTGCGTCTTTGGCTGCTCTCGCTGTGACGCTTGTTGCTGCCAATGTTGTTGTTGCCATTGCTGTTGTTGTTGTTGTTGCCAATATTGTTGCTGCTGTTGCCAATGTTGTTGCCACTTGTGTTGCGGGTTAATTGTTTATATGCATTATGGTTAATTGTTGCTGTGTCTGTTTCTGTTTCTGTTTCGGCTTGACGATTATTGAGTGTATTATTGTAGCTGTTGCAAATGCTGTGATTGTTGTTGTTGCTCGTTTTGTGTTGTCGTTGTTGTTGATGCTGTTGATGTTGTTGTTGTTGTTGATGATAATATTGTTGCAGTGAATTTTGCTGTAGCTGCTTATTTGATTGCATTGTGGCGCTTGCTGATGCCGTTGTCGGAATACTTGTATAGCTCACGTACATTGGATGGACGACCGTGTGCTGTGGACTCTTCGCGTCGCCGTTCATGAAATCGACTGTAAACCACAAAATTGGAATTAAAATGCTTTAACATTTATAAATCACATGCCGTAATTGTTATTAATTACATCATGTTGTTGTTTGTTAGGCAGTTATGTTCCACAAATCTCTCAAGAAAACAACAGCCTAAAAGTAACGTCGATTTCCTAAACGAATTTTGAGCAAAGTAAATTTTTGGAAATTTGTAGAATAACCCCCAGATATTTAATTTCTTTTTTTATACTTTCAGTTTAAATTTTAATTTACTCATGATTCATATTAATTTATTATCTGAATATTATTCCATCCGTGTACTTTAAATTTAAAATAGGGAAAATAAATGTTGAAAAATTTAAACTAAACTAAAACAACCAGAAAAATCAAAGTTACACTTCCTAATATGAATAAAAATTGATTTTAGACATTTTTTGCTCTCTTTAGAATTTGTTGTATTTCATTTTCCTAATTTTTAAGCTGCCTGATTTATGATACAAATGTTTTCAAATGGTCAAAGTAATTTAAGGAGTAACCAAATTTGTATATATTCTTTTCAAATTTGATCATAATCATAAGCAAATATGCAATTTTATGCAATTATAAATAAATTTAATTTATAATATTATATCAAATTAACGACAATGAAATTTGTGTTGCTTTCGAATTATTAAAGATTTGTGGAACATGCCTGATAAATATGGCAATTATGATAAAACAGCGCTTAAAAACAATCATAGTTTCATTTTTTTTGTTTTGTTTTCTCTCTCTGGTTATAAAGACATAAACATAGATAATAACATGAATTATAAGCATACGTATATGTATATGATATGATATGATATATGGTGTTCATAACAGACTTTGTTGTTTCTGTTTTTTATAGACAAATCACATGACGAAACAGTTTACACATTGGTTAATTGCATTCCGGGCAGGTTTTTTGATTTTGGACATAACAAAGCAACAATTTCATTTTCTCATCAATAAATACGTAATAAAAAACTAACAATATAAAACATTACATTCATTTCATTTCATTTTGTTTCGTTTCACAAACATTCGGCTTAATTTTGTGCTGCTCTTGGGATTGAATTTTTTATAAGTTGAGTGTAGATATATTTTTACAAAGGAAATTCTGGTTTAGTTAAAAGAGGAGTATAGAATATTGGATCCACAAAAAAATACAATTATTGACTACAAATTCAAAATTTTTTTAACAAGACTGCAAGTCGTAAACAGGAAGCAAAATGATCAGTAAGAAAAAGGAAAGACTTTAAAAAATTTGTGTTATTTATCAAGTGTTTCTTGTTGAGCAAAATCACAAATGGGTCTGAGCAATAAAAACTTAAAATAACACTTAAAAAATGACTCAAAAAACATTTAAAAATATAATTTTTGGGAAAAAATGTAGGAAAAAGAAAAAGCAAGAGCAGAATACATAAAACCAAACTGAAGGTACAATTTAATTCATTTCGCTTTTATATAGAAAAGGAAACACGTAAAAGGGATCAACTTCCTGACCGACTTTGCAGCCTTGTTTAGACTAATAACCAGCACCGATTAGTGATTGATAATACCAGTAAGATAATGTTTATGTGCTATATACGTATATATTTAGAGACTGTGTGTGTAAACTTACATCTGTCGTCCTCATCGAGAAATATGCAGCTGATTAGAATCGCACCAAGTATGCCCAGCAGCTACATATGGTATGGTAGAGTATATGAAAATGGGAGTATTGTATATATATATAATTTATAGCAATTTGAAGCACTTTAAATTGATTAATGTTCGCTCACCGCCAGCGCGCACTGTACGCCCGAGTGTATGACCTCAACGAACTGATAGTCCAATAGACAGTCCTCGACACGCTCCGGGCGCAGGGGACGGAATGGATCATCGGATGTGATGTTGTAGGTGGGCCTGCAGCCATAACCGTTTGCCTCGAACCACGACACGCTGCCAGTGCCCATATTCAACAAATCGCTTTCCTAAATCCAAAAAAAATAAAAATATGCATATAAATAAGAATGTAAAAATATATAGAAATATAAATTTTAACATAAATATAAAGACCAGGAATTAAAAACGAAACTAATATCGGTTTCAGTTACTGTTATGTTCGCATTTAGGTTTTCGGTTATCGGTTATTTTGGTTTAAATAATTTCGGTTTTTGTGTTTCGGTTTAATAAAAAAGTTTTGTTTCGGTTACGGTTACCAATTTTAATCTGTTAAAACCGGTTAACGGTTACGTTTATGGTTACGCTTTTATGTTAATCCCTGATAAAGATATAAATTCATAGTATGTCGAGAAAATGTTTTGATAAAGATCGAAATTAAAATTGGTTAATTTGCAAATAATTAAAAATACTATTCTGATGAAAATTTTAAAAATCCTATAACTTTCAAAAATTTAAAACAAAAGTGTAATGCACATACAAAAATACCAAATAACACATATTTTGGCATTATTAAAAATCTGCTTTCATGATAATTCTAATTTAATTCTTATTTCAAAACTTATTAATTAGAATAAAAGAGAAAAACTAAATTTTTATACAAATTGAAAATAAAATCCTGAGATATTCTGTTTCAAAACTGTTTGCTTTTTAACCCACTCTTTTTGCGATGCCTGATAAAAATTTCAAAAATTACATTCGTCGTTCGTTTCCTTGTAAAAACAATTACTTGACGTACTGTATATAGAGTATTTATGGTATGGGGAGAATGACCCCAATTACTTACCCTATCCAGGCTGCCGACATTTAAATAGAAGCATATCAAAAACGCATTCCAGCCAATCCATATAAAGTTCCATAACAAATACTGACCAAAGAAAAAAAACAAGTAAAATTTGGGTTATCGTTATCGCGTTATCGCCCCAAACGGAGACAGAGGGTGAGGGAGATAGCACGTGCATGTATACTTACAGTTATGATATATTTGATTCTAAAATGATATGCGCCATAGAATCCAAATATTATAAACAGGATTTGAAAAAAGTTAACCAATATGGGCGCCCACATATATCCGAGAAAGTCGAATGCCTGGCGTTCGATAATCGTTATCTATATATGGAGAGGGGAGGGATTGAGAACAGATAGCACGCATTGTTTGCATGCATATAATAATAAATTAGAGAACAAGGTCAGAAAGAGAGAGAGATAATCAAACTTACCATTTGCAGGAAGCATATTGACAGCAGAAAGTGTCGCCGTGTACACGAGCACGATCCCATCACAACATAATTATTCCATTCAGAAATTTGTGCCAAAGTTTACGTGTGTGCGTTTGTGTGGGTGTATGTGAGTGTATGTGTAGCAGCTTCAATGCAGAAAGCTGCATTGATTTGAAATAGCACTACACCACTCTAACACCTTACTTTCGCTATCGCTGTCCCGCTTTTAATGCTTTGTTTGTGTTTCAGTTTGATCGCTTTATGCTTTTAATCGCCTTCCTTATTTATGCTTTTTATGTTGTTGTTGTTGTTTCTATTGGCATTTCCGGGGATGCGTTTTACATTCTGCTTCAGCCTGTATCTCTGTGTGCGTGTTTGTGGAGTGCAACCTGCTTTGCCAGCCACTTGTTCTCTCTCGCACCTTAGAATAAATATGTTAAAAGGGAGACGAAGAAATGTAATGCAGCTGCAATGACGAGGACTACACTTGGCTTCGGCTATCGTTGCTCGTAGCAAAAACCTGATCTGTGTGAACTAAAAGTAAATAAAAAAAAAGAAAGAAATTAAAACGAAATGAGCAGCAGCTACCGAGAGAAACTTGGCTCTCGCATAAATATACAAACAAACAAATAAACACACACACATACAGACATGGACTCTCTCAAGCACTAGCAGCATATCTCTATGCAAGCTACATACAGTTTGTCAATTAATTATTTTGACAAAGAATAAACTATATATTTTATTTCGAAAGAAAAATAATAAAAATTTTTTGAATTTATTAAAGGCTAAAATAAAAAATTGTATAATTTAAGTTTAATTCTTTCTTGTCAAAACAATTACGCGACTAACTGTATGTACATATGGCAGGTGTGTTTGTGTGTGTGCACACAAGTATTACGTGCACACGAACTTAACGCGAACTATTTCATTGCTTTTTACTTTGTATATGTATTGCTATTGCTTTAAACAATTCTCAAGCTATTAGCGCGCACAGTGCCGTGCCCGTGTGCCCGGGTCAAGTAATTAATTAATTAATAAAGATGAGCAAGTTGCACTAACACACCAGCACTTTAGTTTATTTTTTCAGGCATGTATAGGTCAACGTTACACACACAACTTATATACAACTACTGTATGTAGATTTTAATAATGTTGTTGTTTTGCATATTAATTCAATTGTAAGCGAGTAATCAAATTAATGCCTATGACAACACAATACGTAGTATTTGGGGATCAAAATGTATGACGCGTTCAACTTCTGGCTTATGACTCAATTTCAATTGATTTCCGCTTTGGGACACAGGAGCACCACAAAACACATACACACACACACTCATAAATCATATCAATCATTGAATCACTAATATTGCAATCACTTCCGTATGTTTACAATTCAATCATTGTGTTTGTCCATTTATATAATATGCCACTGCTGAGTTTACTTTTTTTTTTATCAATAAATTAACACCCTTTCTTACGTAGCAAGTGCGCGGAGCTCCGATATGCAACATGCAACAACTAAACTAGAACTGGTGTTGGATTGCTCATGAGTGAGTGAACAAAAAAGAGTTGCTCCCTGAAGTGAGCAAGTGAACATGTTCCTTCCAAATTGCTCTTTATTGCTCACTTGGTCTATTTTGCTCCGTTGTTCTGTTTTGCTCAGTTGCTCAGTCTTGTTCAGTTGCTCAGTTTTGCTCACTATTGCTCAGTTGTTCCTATTGCGCACTTTGCTCGAATTTTTCTCTGTGCTCTTAGACCTCTTAGGGCATTTTGTGTAGCTACTTTCTTTGAAAATACACATTGTTGGATTAGTGCCAAAGCTGAATACTCATTTTAAGAATTCAGAATGTCGCTTATCAAAAAGTGTAGCAAAATATGCAACCATTTCGTAGATGTCGGAGGTCAGCAAGCTAAAAGCAAGTATTGTAAATGTTTTTCGAGCTGCTGTAACGTATGATATTATTGATTAGTTGGGTGAGAGGCAAACTGAATAGCTCAGTGAATGACTGAGCTACTGAGCGATATGAGGGAGCAACTGAGCAAGTGAGTAACTGAGCAACTGAGCAAGTGAGCAGCTGAGCATGTGAGTAACTGAGCAACTGAACAAGTGAGCAACTGAACAAGTGAGCAATCTGAGTCAGTTGAATCACCTAAAAAAAAAGAACAAGTGAACATGTTCACCTAAATGAGCAATGTTTACCAGCACTACTAAACTAGAACTGGACTACAGTGTGTTACATCGATAGCACGAGTATTTTATAGGTAACTGCTATCGTTATCGAAAGTTTGCTTAATTTCACAAAATTGTTAAATTGCATTTAGCTTAATTGTATAAAGTAGCTTAAAATATTTATACTTATTGTATAGTTGTTTAAGGTCTAAACTTAATTTATTTAGTGCAATAATTCAATTCTCCCAAGTATCGATACCGGACAGCGTTGTTATCGGCATCAACAACAACACCAACAATAACATAATAAAAATATAAATAACAAGTGCAATTTTGCGGCGTTTTTAATTAAGTTGAAATCCGTATGTCGGCATTGAAAAACCTGGAATATGACTGCACCGTCAAGTGCCGGCAACGTCAGCATGGCAACAGCATTACGGCCGCGATCACAAAACGTTCAATTGACGATCAAAAGTTGGCCGCATTTATTGCCAAAACTTGTGCAAATTTCAGTAATATACGGGACTATCTCGGTCGCTCAGCGGTTCATATGTGCGCCTCCGTGGCACGCTACCGAATCCTCGAATGGCTATTGAATCACGCTGCCCAGATCGATATACGTGACTACGAGTCGGGCAGCAGTCCGCTTCACCGTGCTCTATTCTACGGCTGCATCGACTGCGCCGTGTTGTTGTTGCGCTACGGCGCCAGCCTGGAGCTGCGCGACGAGGACACGCGGTGTCCGCTGCAGGCCATCTGTCGGAGGTGGGATGATGCCGATGCCGATGCCACGATGTCGCAGTGAGTACAAGTTTTGACTCGATACCCGGCACTCGTTGAGTGCCAATTGGGTATATTCGATTTGTTGCAGTGTATGCTACAGCTAGTCAAGTAATTGTTTTGACCAGAGATTAAAGCCGAAACAGATATCGGTTTCAGGTACGGTTTTGGTTATGTTCCCATTTAGGTTTTCGGTTATCGGTAACGCAAAATTGTTATATGTCGGTTAAGTAACGGTTACCGGTTTTTTGTTTGTTTCGGTTTTAAAAAATAAGTATGATCGGTGCACAAAAAAATTATTTAAAATGTAAATTTGAAAACAAATATTCAAAAATTTCAAAAACTAAGATCATTTTATTGAGGTTAATACACAAATTAGAAAAATAAAAACATTTTTTTTTTTGAAAACCAGGATTACACCTTAATAAGATAATTTAATTTTCTGCTTGACCGAACGGAAATTAAACGTTATTTCGAATCGGTTACTAAACGGTTATTTTGGTTTAAACAATTTATGTTTTTAGGTTTCGGTATAATATATAAGTTTTCTTTCGGTTGCGGTTCCAGTTACGGTTGCTATAAAATAAGAAAATAATTTAAAAGAAGTTTTTATTTTCAAAATAAGATTTCTATTTTGTTTCATTTAATTTTTCAATTTGTTTATTTTCTGCCTTTATTTTAAAAATACTTAATAATATTGGAAATTATTAAATATTATGAGTCTCTTGCAGAAATGAAATTCTCGTCTGGGGCTCGAATAGGAACTACAATCTGGGCATTGGCAACGAGCAGAGCTCGAGTTCCCCGCAGGCGGTGGACTTCTTTCGCAAATCCAATCTCTGGATCGAGCACGTTGCCCTGGGCGCCTATCACAGTCTCTTCTGCGACAACAAGGGGCATCTGTACGCCGTGGGACACGGCAAAGGCGGAAGACTCGGCATTGGTGTGGAGAACAGTTTGCCGGCACCCAAAAGAGTCAAGGTGCCACTGAAGAATGCCAACATGGAGCACATCATCTGCTTGAGCGTCTCCCGACAGCATTCGCTGTTGTTGACGAATCGTTCGCTGGTCTTTGCCAGCGGCGTCAATGATAATCATCAGTTGGGTGTCCGCGATGCGGGTGAAAGTCTGGCCACCTTCAAGGAAGTCGTCGCATTGCGCGACAAAGGCGCCCAAGATTTAGTCCGTGTCATTGCCTGCGATCAGCATTCCATTGCCTACAGCTCCAAGTGCATCTTTGTCTGGGGCGCCAACCAGGGACAATTCGGCATCAGTTCGCAGACGAAAACGATACTGGCGCCAACATTGGCACGTATTATACACAATCTATTATGAGTTTATCATTTAATATTTATTTAATATTTATTATATTACAGATGAAACTCGCGGAGCGCACAACCATCGGCTTTGTGGAGGCGAATAATGCAGCCACTGTTGTTTACTCAACGGAAAAACTGATATTCCTATTCTACGCTGACAAAACGAGAACTATAAAGACACCCAAGTGAGTCAAGAAACCAAAATAAGGGTACAAGGAATCATAAATTAGGAAATTCTACTTAAAAAATATATATTCAATATAGAAAAATTAAGAGAAAACAAATTTGAAAGGCAAAAATTAGGAATAGCCAAAACCAACAATATAATATTTATTATTTAAAATTTTGAAACTATATAATGAAATGTAAGATGAGAAAGTTTCGAAAGCAAACAGCAAAATATATAAAACAGTATTAGGAAAAAGGTAAGAATGTTATATTCAAAATCTTGCATTTTCGCTTTTATTCCTTATGTTATTCCTTATTTTGGATTACAAATTTGTGTTTTCCAGGGATTAAAACCCAAACAAATATCGGTTTTAGCAACGGTTTAGGTTATATTTCATTTAGATTTTCGGTTATCGGTTACGCAAAATAGTTATATATTGGTTACGTAACGGTTACTGGTTTGTTTGTATGTTTCGGTTTCGACATACCGGTATGATTTTGGTTCACAAAAAAATTATTTAAAATGTTAAGGACATGGAAACTTAAAAACAAATATTAAAAATTTAAAAAACTGAGATAATTTTATTGAGTTCAATACACTAATTAGAAAAAATAAAGCATTTATATTATAAAAACCAGGATTACACCTAAATAACATAATTAAGTTTTATGCTTGACCGAACCGAAATTAAGCGTTTTGCATGAATCGGTTACTAAACGTTTATTTTGGTTTGAATAATTTCGGCTTTTTAGTTTCGGTATTAAAAAAGTTTTGTTTTGGTTACGGTTACCGATTTCAATCTGTTAATGCCGGTTAACGGTTATGGTTACGGTTTTAATCCCCGGTATTTTCATATTAAATGCTTCCTTATTTTGTTTTCCTTTTTTTTTATTTCTATATTTTGATATTCTTAGTATAATTGCTCGACATTCATATAGTTAATGCCAAATTCTTTTCGTTTTTGCAGCTATGAGGATCTCAAGAGCATTGCTGTGATGGGCGGCAACATCAAGAACTCCACAAAAGGATCTGCAGCAGCTCTAAAACTTTTGATGCTCACCGAAACGAATGTGGTTTTCATTTGGTACGAGAATACACAACAGTTTTACAGGTGCGTACATTAAATTATAATAAAAGCAGCTTAAGAAATTTAAACTTTTTATTGCAGTTGCAATTTCTCGCCCATTCGTCTGCCGGAGATCAAGAAGATTCTGTACAAGTGCAATCAAGTGTTGATTCTCGCCGATGGCTGTGTTTATCGTGGCAAGTGCAATCAACTCACGTTTCCCGCTGGCAGTCAGGATAAACCCAAGCATAATATGGATATTTGGCAAAACAACGATCAGAATCGCACGGAAATCTCGAGAGAACATTTTATACGCATCGATTTGCAGCGTGTGCCGAATATTGATCGTGCCGTCAACATTGTTTGCGATGAGAGTTTCTCCTCGTTTGCCGTGCTCCAGGAATCGCACATGAAGTACTTTAGGAAGCCAACGTTGCCACGTCGAGAGCATCACTTTAAGAAGCTCTATCACGACACCTGCGATTCGGATGCAGTCCATGACGTTGTGCTCCATGTGGATGGTGAACGATTTGCCGCACACAAGTTTATCATCTTTAGTCGTGCACCAGGATTAAGGGAACTAATCCGTTGTTATTTGGACAAGAATGTCTATTTGAACTTTGATAATCTGACTGGCAAAATGTTTGAACTGATTTTAAAGCATATTTACTGCAATTATTGGCCCACAGAAGATGGTAAGACTGTAGTTTAAGACTCGTTAACTATACTTTTCTAATGATAAACTGATTTCCCTGCCAGATATCGACTGCATGCAACAGAGTTTGGGTCCAAATAAACCTCAAAAGCGTAAACGTGTCTGCGAAATGTTTCACGCTCACCTGGAGAAATTTCAGTTGCAGGAATTGGCCAAATATGTGCAGAGGTAAATTGACTTTTTGAAGCGAAATTTGTTTTATACTAACGTGTGTAAGAACATGCTCAGAAACTGATCACCAACGATTGGGCCATAAATAGTGAAGATATTAAGAATTTTGTCAAAGGTCTTTTAATGGTAATTCTATAAATAGAATTGATGGTAAATTAATTCATTTTATATTTATGTTTCCTCTGCCAAAATGTACAACGAGTATGTATATCGAGTTTGCCAGCATCAGTCCAAGTGGCAGAGTGGTAGAGGTGACAAGTGCTCGGCAAGCGAAACGGAAGATCGCGGTTCGAATCTTGGTCCTGTCGATGCAAATGATTTTTCTTTTTAAATATTTAATATTTTTATTAGTTGAATGGTCAGTCTAATGCTAGAGATACGCGCCCGTGCGACAGAGGTCGTGGGTTCGATTCCTGATTTGGTCAAAGAGTTTCCATTGTTTTTTTGTAATTATTTTTGCTTTTGATTAATTTTTTACATTTTAAGATATCGGGTAAATTGGTTTAGATCACTCAATTATATCATCTATGTATTTAGCTGCCACAGAAGCGATTGGTGGATAATTAAGGCTTAGTATGATAATTGCACTGGCATCAAACCTTCGGCGTGCCGAGGCCTAGGGCCCGGGATATATTACTGTCGAGTGCTCTCGACTGTTCCGGTTGTCTTTTCATCTTATTTATCTGACTCATTGTCTTTGCAGCCACATCAGCGAGGGACAGTTTCCCTTGCCGAGTCGACAGCGTTTCAATCGTTTGCATCGCACGAATTTCCCAGATCTCTACGACGTGCGCATTGTGTGCGAGGCGGGCGAAGTGCTGGAGGCGCACAAATGTGTCCTGGTGTCGCGTCTGGAGTACTTTGAGATGATGTTCATGCACTCGTGGGCGGAACGGACCACAGTCAACTTTGACAGCGTGCCCGTGGAGTACATGGAACCCATTCTCGATTATTTGTACAGTCTGGACACGGAGGCATTTTGTAAACAAAACTATACAGAAACATTTCTGTATAATATGATAACGCTGTGCGATCAGTATTTTATTGAGTCGCTGCAGAATGTGTGTGAATCATTGATTCTGGACAAGATTAGCATTCGGAAGTGCGGCGAGATGTTGGACTTTGCCGTCATGTACAACTGCCAGCTGCTCCAGGAAGGCTGCCTCGACTTTATCTGCCAGAACTTGGCACGTGTTCTCACCTATCGCAGCATTGAGCAGTGCGAGGCAACGACTTTGCATCTCCTCAACGATCATTACCGGAAAATGTTCCACACGGTGTTTGACTATCGCCAAATTACACCCTTCTCAGAGGCTATAGACGACGAGCTGCTGCTCAGCTTTGTCGATGGATGCGAAGTGGATCTGGAGCATCGCATGGTTGTGGTGAGCTTACATATAATATTAAAATTTCAGTACCATTAATCGATACCCCAAACGAATTCCGAAACTTTTTTGAGGAATTTGAAAACATATAAAAAAAAAGGAAGAATAAAATTTTAGGAATCAAAAATTGGGAAAAAAATTAAGAATCATAAAATAGGAATTTCAACTAAAAAAATTATTCAGAGTACAAAAACTAGGAGAACAAGTTAAAGATTTTTAATAAAATATTTTTAATTTCGGCTTTTCCTAATTTTGGTTTTCCCAATTTTTGTTTTCCCAAGTTTTGTTTTCCTTATTTTTGCCTTCCTAATTTTGGATTCTTAATAACTGTATTCCTAATTTCGGATTCCTAATTATTCAATTCCTAATTTTTGGATTCCGAATTTCCGTATTCTGAGTAATTTTTGATTTCGGCTTTTCCTAATTTTTGTTTTCCCAATTTTTGTTTTCCTTATTTTAGTTTTCCTTATTTTTGTCTTCCTAATTTTGGATTCTTAATAACTGTATTCCTAATTTCGGATTCCTAATTATTCGATTCCTAATTTTTGGATGCCGAATTTTCGTATTCAGAGTAATATTTTTCGACATTCGTATATAGAATTCATTAATCATCTTGTTTTGGTATTTCTTAGGATGCCAAGCTGAAAGACGCTGCGCGGACCAAGCAAAAGGAGCTGCACAACAAACAGGATGCGCATCACTATGAACAGCAGGCCATCTCCAGCATGATGAGATCACTGAGTGTGAGTGAATCCTCGCCAGAACAACAGGCAGCAGTTCAAGAAAGCAGTCCAAATGAGGCTAAAAATTGGTCGCGAGTTGTGGACAAAAAGGAGCAGAAACGCAAGTTGGCCGGAGAGACGGCATTGAAGATCAACAATGTGCTGAAACAGGAGGAGCAGACGAGTCCCGAACTGATTGTCATGTCACCACGAACTCCTGGCAAGGAGCAAACACTGCCATCACTGCCAAACAGTCCCACCGAAGTCAGCACACCCTTGAGCAAGAGTTACAATCTAGATCTAAGCACATTGATGGGCCAATCCCAGAAACTGTCGCAGAAACAGCGCAAACGTCTCAGCTCGGAGACACAGAGCTGGCGTGCCGCCAACAGCTCGGCAACATTGGAACCGACTACTCCAATTGCTCCTCCCAATGCTTGGGGTGTTGTCAACTCCAACTCCAATTCAACTACAACTTATCCAGAGGCTTTTAATTCGCCGCCAGCAACGGGCAGCATTACCGATCCCACTTCCTTTGCCAACATGATGCGTGGACAGTCGACTTCAGCTACAACAACAACGGCTACAGCAGATCAGGGCAATAGCTTCTCCAAGATCCTGGCGGATGAGCGACGTCAGCGTGAGAGCTACGAACGCATGCGCAATAAATCTCTAGTGCATACCCAGATCGAGGAGACGGCGATTGCCGAGCTGCGCGAATTCTACAACGTGGACAAAATCGATGACGAGACAATCACAATCGAACGCAAATCGCGGCCCAGCAATATTAACTTTAGCACCTGGTCAAGACATTGAAGACTATACCATTTATGAACCATGTTGTGTTTGTTTTGCAGTGCAAATCTGACGATTATAATTTTTTTCCAAAATAAAAATTATAAAATTCTATAAATTATTTGTGAAATTTCAATATAACTCTTATTTTTTGATCTAAATTTAAAAATTATGATTTAAGAACTCAATGTTTATTTAAAAATCATAGCTAAATTACAAAATATATTTTATTTCGTTTTCTTTTTGTGATTGCATTAAATTTATTATATTTTGATTTTTAAATAAATTAAATATTATTGTTAAGACTTTTTTATAAAGATCACAAATAAGAGTTAATATTAATTATTAATTAATGTAATTTAATCCTGCTTCAGGACATCCCATCCAGAAATATTATATTTTTGAGTTTTTCCATTTTTTCAAATCAGTTTTTTGTTTTGTGTTAAAATTTTTGTTTAATTCTTAACTCTTATTTGCGATGCCTGGAATAATAATCGCCATCAGATGTAGAACTCGGAACCACCTGGAAAAGGTTGCAATAAGTAGGGGAAGGCAACAAATAAAGGGACATCACAATGTGGCACAAATCGAGTAACAACTTTTTATTTATAATAATTAATTAATTAATTATGTATTATCATTTTTTGTGTGATTATATTTACAAGCTTGAAGACATGGCGACAACATGAGGCAATAAAACAATCAAAAACACAGGACAAAATAAATAGCTAACGATATATAGAGATACATGTATATATATAGATTTGAGAATTGGAAAACGAGATACCCGAAACCCTACGACGACAATGAGCATATAGAAGCATAATGAATGCATATAAATATATGTATGTATATATAAAGCAGCAATCTCAAAAGCACTCCTTACGAAAGGCGAATCCATACTGATCGCATTTGACCCGCAGCGTTTTGGCCAACTGCGGTGGGCCGCAGTAAAAGACGGTGACCTTGCCCTTCTGCTGTGCCTGCAGCTGCTTGAACACCTTGTCCCAGTTGGGTCTGCCCGCATTCGTGCGCGTCTTGAGACCCGTTATCAGATCACGCTTGCCCTGCAAAATGATAACAGAGAATACTACGTATAAGTTTACTTTTTCATCACATTTATCTGCATTTACTCTGGCAAAAGGTTTAGAATTTTATAATATTTTCAAAACGAATTCAGATTTGTATGAGGAGTTGATTAAAAGTTGGATAAAATAAATAAAAATTAAATGCAGAATGAATTTAGAGGTGTTATAATCAAATTTATACGGGGTTGCCACAGAAATCGCTTTCGCTTGAATTTCACTTAAATTTCATACAAATTCCAGTGAAATTCAAGCGAAAGCGATTTCTGTGGCACCCCTGATAGTGTTATTTTATACTAATTATGACAAAGTAGTGAATTGAGACATACAATTTTAAGTTTTTGAAAAAGTCCAAGGCGGTTGAATGAATTTGAATAAAATTTAAGGAAATTAAACTAAGTTTAAAGGCTAAGCTTAAATTAAGTTACGAAAGTTTGAAGATTTGTTTTGACAATGAATCTTCATTGAAAGTTGAATTTTTTATGAAAATGTAATGATTTTCGTGCTCTCAAAATACTTTAGGATACATAGAGTGATAGAAAAAATAATAGACTCTATAATTTTTTTATAGGGTATTTTTAAAATTTCTTCTGAAATAATAATATATTTTAGTTTCATAATTTTTACTTAATTATATAATTAAATAAATGATGTCGGCGTAAAATGACAGTCGATTCTATTATTTTTTCCATCACTGTATTTATATTTAATTTCCTTGTTCAATTTACCTTCTCGTGGAGCAAATCCAGGGCCAGTTGGAGACCCACCGCCTTCATGTCCGTGCGCTGCAAGGCGCTCGTGATGTACATGTGCATGTCCAGAAAACTACAAATAAGAAATGTTAGTTAACAGCAAAATGTTAGTTAACAGCAAAACAAAGTAATCTTTTAGCTTACCGCTCCATGGCGCCACCCAGCTCCGCCTGCTCGATCTCCAGCTGCGAGAGCAGATTGACAAACCACTCGAAGGAGCGCTGATCGCGATTGATCCAGAAGAAGTCGACCTTGCGCAGATTCATCACAGACTTGGGTATCTCGCTCGCCCACTCGAACTGGCAGCGGGGACAGCTGTGTCGCGCCTTCCAATAACGGTGCATTATCGACTGCAAAATGGAGGCGAAGGGCGTGACGCCGATGCCGGTGCCAATCAACACCGCGTGCTGGGCGCCAAAAATGTGACTCGACGGCGCGCCATAAGGGCCGTCAATAAAGATCTAGATAAATAGAGGAAAGAAATTTAATTAGTGAGTGAATTTTTATTTAGTATGTTTCAGTGTTGCCAATTACTTGCCATAATATTTTATTTAGGTTGAAATAATAACTAAATAATAAATTATAAGAAAAATATTGAAAACTAAACAAAAAATAAAAATATATGTAAATCGATTATTTGGGGGTGCCACAGAAATCCCTTTCGCTTGAATTTCACTTAAATTTCATACAAATTACAGTGAAATTCAAGCGAAAGCGATTTCTGTGGCACCCCTTATTATTATTATTTTTTTAACTTTTGGTAACGCTGTGATAGTTAAAAAAAAAAGTATATATGACCAAATTCAACGGTTTTTTCCTATTTCAGGTCCTACGAATCGTACTTAATATTGTTTTTTTTTTTAAATATTGTTAAAATTAAATAAAAAAAAATGTTTGGGTTCCTGTATATTTTTTAATGGTTGATTTTTTTACCATGAATTTTTTTGCTACTACTAATACTTCTAATAAAAGGATCTTCATTTTGATAGCCAAATTCATTCAGCAGGACAACATAAACAAAAAATCTTAAAAAAAAGTAGTAAAAATTTGATTTTGTTGACATATTAACCCAAAAAAACCACAAAAACAACCATTTGGAGGCTTTGTATGTTCCCAAGACTTGTAGCGTTAACTATTTCAAGAAACTTTGTCGAAGAAATGTTGCAATAAAAAACCGACACCTTACAAGTTAGAGACCGAAGAAGAATGTCCTATTTCCTTAAAAATAGCCAACTTGGTCAAAAACTTTACGACAAAATGTTGTATGAGACCATCATTTATAGCTTAAAAAAGTAATGATGCAGTTCGAATCGTAGAACCCGAAATAGGGGAAACCGTTGAGCTTGGTCATCTTTTTTTCACAGTATAATTACTATTTATTAAAATTAAGAAACAATTTCCATATTGTTTTTTTTTAAATATTAAGTCTTATTATTTTAAATGGTAAATTATAAAACGAGAAAAGTTTCCTTTTTGATTGACTTCTGGTAAGTATAAATATTTGAAATGAACTAAAATTTACCATTTTTTTTATTTTTTAATTATGAAGTCTTAGTATTTTTTGTACTGTTAAACTTTGTAATACCCATAACCAATTAAACATGCAACAAATGTTGGATCATTTAATAATTTCTTAAACATCCACAGATTGTTGCACTTTTAATACTAAATTTTCTTTTTTTTGGTTTCAGTTTAAATTGAAAATTATATTCAAATTATATTAATTTGCTTTATAAAGTTACTTAAATGTATTTCAAATTTAAAAAGCACTTTTTTCAACGTTAAATAAATTAATTCGATTAAAAATAATAAACAAAAAGTGAAAAGATTTTGTTTTTGCTGAGCTATTTAAAAAAAAATCGAAAATGGTTAAATTGGCAGCACTGATGTATTTGTTTGTGTGTGTGTGTTTATGTGTGTGTGTGTGAGCCCAAACCTCCATGACGCCCGCATCGAGTGTGACCTTGGCCCCGCTGTTAGTTGTGGAGCTGCCACCGCCACCGCCACCTCCATTTTGAATGCCCCGATTTGTGAAGGACGTGGACAAGGTGCGCAGAAATGTGGGACGACGTAAGCGGGACTTTCTGCCGCCCGTCACCGTATTATCCTTAGAGATTAGATATTAGAGATTAGACTTAATCTAAATAAGTGTTAATTGTTAATTACACCCACCTCCAAAGGTTTATCCTCCGCCGAGAGACTGAGTCTCGTCATGGGCAACTTGTCCGCCGAACCCTCCGCTCTGGACAGACGTGTTCCTGCATCTGTCATCACATCATGCAATGATCCTTCTCCTCCTCCTCCACCTGCTCCTGCTCCTGTCTGTGGTGTCTGTTGTTGTTGCAGCTCACTCGACTCCACGCTGGGCGTCTTGAAGGCAATGATTGTGGGCTTGTTCCGCATGTAGCGGAAACTCTGAGCCAGCGACTTGTTCTGCGGACTCAAATAGGCCAATCCCACGCTGTTGTGCCGAGCTCGACGCATCTGCTTGTCATCAAAGGCACGCTCCGACTCCGAGCGTCCCAAGTTGCGGAGACTGCAAAGCAAAATAAGGTGGAGAAGGAAACTTAAACTTTGTAACAGCCAAAAAAAACATTTCCTATCAAAAAACCTTTTTCTGATACTTAAAATCTATCTTACATTTTTTTTTACTGCAAGACTTTTTTTGAAATACTTGTAAATTTTGTTATTGATTTTTTTTAGGCGTTTTAAATGAATATCGAAAAAATATATACAGATTAAGGATGAATTTAGAAAAATTTAATTTTTCGTGGCTAAAAACAAAATGTAATAAAAGAAAAGTTAAAAAAAAAAATGAATAAAAATGAATCTAATTCAAATTAATGATTGAGTTATAAATTTAAATGTTAAAATCGTTAAAACAAAAAGCGAGCTGTCGATATATCGACAAAAAACATTATCGAGTTAAGAAATTTAGAAATCGCTTCCACGAAAATCGATTATTCGATGGAGTAACAACTGAGTGATAATCGTTACAGTGTAGTAATATAAATTGAAGTGTTGAAAATCGTTGAGTAAAATTAAACTTGTCGATATATGTATCATCAAAAAAATATCGAGTTAAGAAATTTAGAATCGAAAATTTGTCGATTTTTGGACGGAGTAACAACTAGGCTATCATCATTACAGTGTAGTGGTGTAAATCGAAATGTTAAAATCGCTTGTCGAGTTAAAAAACACAGATTAATCGATTTTTCGAAATATATTTACAGACTAAGAACAGGACTTACGCTGACATACTGATCATCATTGGTGGTGTAAATCAAAATGTTAATATCGTCAAGAAATTGAAGTTATCGATTATCGAGATAAAAAAACACAGATGAATCGATTATTCTATGTACATTTACAGACTAAGAACGGAACTTACGCCTTGAGCCTGCTGCGTTTCTTGCTCTTCATGCTGATGTCCGGCAAGGAGATGCTCTTCTCCAGCGGCCGCTGCTTGAGGCTCAAATCCTCGCGCTCCGCCGGATCCGCAACGTAGGCGCCATTGGCAATGCCCGTGATCTGGTTCAACTGGTTGGATTTGGGCTTTGGTTCGGTGGATTCCTTGCGGGAGAAGGTGCGTTGCAGTGACTTTTTGATGCTGCGAATGCGATTGACACCTGTGGCAGGTGCCAATGAATCTGCAGTTGAGTTGGCTGCCAGCTTACTGCGATGCTGTCGTGGTGGTCGCTGTGGCGGAGTCACTGCATCATTCAAACTATTGCTGGCCATGTTGCGTGCCAGGAAATCCGTTTGAGGCGTCGACGACAGCTGTCGATTTTTGTCATGGGCCAAAATGGGATTCCTCGTCTCATTCAGTAGCATAAAACTGGGCGTGGGAATCGCATGCATATGAGTATTCACCTCGCCCTGATGCAGCCTCTGCTGTTCCCGCTCAAAGTAACGATACAAACGATTTGTCCACTCGCCCACAGTGCGTATGTGAAGCCACATGTAATCCTCCTGCTCGGGCGCGGAACTTATGGTAAATGGATGCCACTCATAATTGGCAATTGCCGGAATGTTGACAAACACATAATCCCCGGGACGAAAGTTGAAATGATAAGGACGCTTGATCACCAAATGGATGACCTTGGAGGGCAGCAGCAAGCCGGAACTAATATAAGTCTTGCCGTGCTCGCCGCGCATCCAAACGAAGCGCAGAGCACGCTCCACAATATAAACCGCACCCGGCAGCAGAAACCACTTCCAAAAGTTGGGACCATGGAACAACGTGAGTATCCAGAAGGGCACATACAACAGATGCGTCCAGTAGAAGACCTCGAAGCTGCCCTTTCGCCGCACAAATGGCTGAGAGCACACAAACATCACCACGAGAATAACCAAGAGTGCAACTCCCGTGGGATTTGCACAGCCCGGAATGAGGCCATATAGTCCGGGACGATCGGTTAACAACCATTCGGGTATCGTAAAATGTCCAGCATTTATCTTGGGATCATTGATCACAATTATGGTGAGATTGAACAGATGCATTATCGTGTGCACCAAACTAAGCACCGAGATCGTAATTCCCGTCAGCTTGTGCAAATACACATGATGATCCAGGGGCAGGAACGAGGACAGGCCTCGGGATCGTAGATACGTCAGCGAGTGTCGCAGCATCAGCACGAGCACCCACGCGCAGTTGAAGTTTAGACATTGTCCTGTAAATACAAAAAAAATTGAATTTTGGTACACAAATATTTAATACTGCATACATTTAGGCTGACTGCAGCTTAAAACAAGCATAACGAGCGTGCTATTTAATCGATCGTGAATCGATTAAGAAAAATGCTAGATAACATCAATAGAAAATGTTCAGTTCCAAAATATTAATTCTATCTTCAGAACTATGGGTTTTATGACGTTTTTTGAATTTCACGGAGCCATAACTAGCTTAAAAATAGTCGGATCTAAATGATATTAATTGAAATTATGAGTAATAATAAATGAGAATGTTGAGTTCAAAAATGAGAGTTCTATCTTCAAAGCTGTGGATATTATGACATTTTTCAGATTTAACGGAGCCATAACTAGCTTAAATATAGTCGGATCTAAATGATATTAATTGGAATTATGAATGATAATAAATGATATTAAATGTGAAAATTTTGCCTTAACTACTTAATATCAAATGGTAAACATATACATATATATTTTTATTGCATACATTTAGGCTGATTGCAACTTAAAACAAGCATAACTTGCGTGTTATTTAATCGATCGTGAAGTGATTAAGGCGAATAATAGGTAATAACATTGGAAAATGTTTAGTTTCAAAATGATAATTATATTTTTAAAACTGTGAGTATTATGACGTTTTTTTAATTTCACGAAGCCATAACTAGCTTAAAAATAGTCGGATCTAAATGAAAATTATTGAAATTATGAATAATAATAAATAAAAATGTTGAGTTCAAAAATTAGAGTTCTATCTTCACAACTGTGGGTTTTATGACGTTTTTCGGATTTAACGGAGTCATAACTAGCTGTATAACAATCGGATTTTATTGCAATTTAGTGGGTTGATGGATGGAAAAACTCTAGCTCTTAAATTTTAAAGTCTATACTTTGTTTTTAACTCTATGAGTACCAGGTAACTATAAAAATAAACTATTTTGGAAGCATAATCGCCGAAAAACTCACCGCAGGCTCTGGCAATGATGACGAATCCATTGCTGGCACGATATTGAATGGCACGCGAGATGAAGAGGCACAGATTGACGGTTATGTAGAAGAACAGATACGAGACAAAGACCTGGTTGTTCTTCATGTAGGCCAGCGTCAGCTGGTGAGGTATTGTATTCCACAGTCGTGATTTTTTATTGCTCGCCGTCTGCTCCTCGCCAATGGGCACCAGCCAGCGATCGATGCTAAGTAAAAACATAATAATAATAGAAATATCTTTAAAAGATCATTTGTAATTATTCACTTACGTAATACTGAGATTCTCGAGCAGACCGCCATGTTTATGCAGCTGATTCTTCAGGGCTTCATAGGTGATTTCGCCACTGTTGTGAGGATCGGCATCCTCGAACATGGCGCTGGTTAGATCCTCGATCTGATCCTCGGAGAACTCCATGCCATTCTCCTTAATACAATGCCGTATCACATCGTGCAGCTCCTTGTGCTGTATAAGACCATCGCCTGGTAAAGATTTTAAGTAATTAAAGAGTTCTCTGTAATTGAGTTCAAGTCTCACCATCAATATCGTAGACTTTAAATAAAAAACGTATTTTATCATCAGCCGATTGTCCTGAGAACTGATGTATGGCGTCTATAAACTCCTGCAGGGATATCGAGCCCGAATTATCCTTGTCGAAAATTTGAAAAACGCGTTCCGTAAAAAAGGGCTATAATATGAGGAGAATTAATTAATTATGTAAGTATTTTAGAGAAATATAAATTTAAAGTATTAAAATAAAATTAAATAAAAATATAGACAATAAAAATTGATCGCACATATTTTTTTTTTAAGTAAGTATTTTTTACATATTTCTTTTTTAGTGTTTAAAAGTTTTGCAGTTCTGTTGACCTACATTTTTGGAGGTAACAATTTTCTGAAACTCCTCCCTGCGTATTTCCTGTTCATTGCCCACAGTATTGCGAAAAAGTTGCTCCAGACGTGCCAGGGAACTTTTGTCGAAACCTGTGCGGGGTCTAAGGGGTAAAAAGAAGAAAAATAATTATGTTAATGTGGATTAATTTCAAGTGGAAGCATGTTAAGGAGTGGGATGTTCTTATCCACGCGATCTAAGTAAAGAACAATCCCCTTTTACAGGTATTTCATTTTATAATTTCTAAGAAATTGTACTCATGTTTTGCAATTAAATTCATTTAAAACAAAACATTTTAGCAAATTTAATTAATTTAAAAATGTCGTGCCCATAAAAACAAGTTATGTGATGAATAAGCTGCAAACTGGGAATATTTAAAGAGTAAGTGCGATCAAGTTTTTGACGCACAATTGAAATTCTAAACAAAAGTTCAAAATAAAACCAGCTTTATTTACAGTTATATAACCATTGTTTCTTTGGAAATATATTCAATTTTTTAGTCTTTTTAGCTGAAAGAAATTAATGTCAAATTTAAAAATGTTAATTTAAATAAAATGAAATGTTGTAATGCAAAATAATAAATCTTAAAGAAGAATAGGTTTAATTATGATTATTATTTCCGCTAGTAAATAGCGTACAGTTTTAAATTAATATTAAAAAAAATAGTAATATTATTAAACACACCTGGAGTTGGTTAAATGTGAAATAAACTCCATAACTTGATTTGTGGATATGAGATTAGTGCCATCGTTGTCAATCAGACGATACAGCTTGTCCAATATCTGTATAAATAAATTAATTTTCATTAAAAAAAGTAGTTTAAAATGTGGGCGTGTCACTTACGCCTCTTGTATGCCAGATATCGCGAAAGTTCTTAAAGCACACTTGACTCTTCTCACCACAAATGACATAGGCCACAGATTCAATTTGCTCCGCGAAATCCATTTGCCGATCGTCGCTGATAGAATGAAAAAAAAGTAGAAAATAAATAAGACGAAGGCAAGAAAAGAAAAGAAAAGAGTCCAAGCTCAGTATTAACATTGGCAATGCCATTGACGGTAACAAGCCCCCAATCCCAATCCCAGTAGCTGGTGCTGAAGCTGTGCTGCTCCAGCTTCGATTCCAACTTCAGCTTCAACTCCGACTCCCGCGCCCGACACGCTATATTTGTATTTGAATGACTTCATTACGACAGGCAGGCCAGTGACAGTCGCTGGCAGTGCCAGACCTGGCCGAGAAGAACACTGCACAGTGGTCACAGACTCATTAACTTAGCTCGGCTTAATTTACATTTTTTATTTATAAAATATCTTAGATGTTATGTTTTAGCGAGATATTTTTAAAAAAGAACTTGGCATTTACTTTTTAAAAACTTTGAAAAACATTGAAAAATTAAAAAAATTTATTTAAAAAGTAAAAAAAATTTGTAGAAATGGTGAATGTACTATTAATTTCTGCATAAACTTTTGGGTATCACAAAAAAATCTGACTCAAATTTGTTTTTTTACACCCTGTACTTACTTATTAAAAAAAAAAATTGTTTTTAATAAAAAAATTATTTATTTTTTATTAAAAAAATTGCAATTTTTCTTGCACAAATGAGATTACTAAAATATTTACGATTCAAATTCGTTCTTTTTAGACCCTGTACTAAAAATCTTTTTTTAAAAAAAAACATTTTTAATATAAAATTGACAAAACATATTATATTATTTTTTTTAAGTAAGATTTTTTTTTTAATTTTTTGTGTGAGTTTACTGAGTTTACTAACGTTTAATATTTTCAGAGTTTTCTTTAGTTTTAGTAACTCAGAACGAGTTTTGAACCACCATGTTGTGGATACGTTGACAAAAACCCACCAAAACTATTTTTTTGCGTACTAAGCAAAATTTAAAGATGAAAAAAAACCGCTAAATTTTTTTAAAAATCAAAACAAATAAACTTGTATTGGTTAGAGCACAAATGAGTTTACAGAATAGAAACTGACATTTTTCGAATTAACTATGACTGTTAAATAATGAATAATAATCATAATCATTAGTAATTAGATTGTTTTTGCTTAAAAGTCGAACTAATATTTAAATTACGATTATTTTCCGTTTTTTCAAATAACTTAATGATTACGATTACAAAAAATCAAAAATAATCAAAAAGAATCTTTTTCATATGCTTTTAACCACATAGAATCAGTATTGAACTACTGTGCAGTGGGGAGGGTGAGGTAGAGTGGGAGGGGTAGGGAGGCAGAGGAGTATGGTGAGGGGGGGGGGGTGGGGTAACGGCATGCGGACTATGTTAGCTGTTGTATATGTTAACATACAACACAGATAGCATCACCATTGGCGATGGCATCGCCGTTGTCCGTGTCCGTTGTCGTGCCAAGTGCAACGATGGCTTTGGTAGCACAACTTGGCGCAGCTGGAATGCCTCCGCCTGGGGCATGCCACTTGGATGGTGCAACAGTGCAACAGAGCCAGAGCTGCCAGTGCGTGTGTGTTTGTGTATTTGTGATTGGGAATAAGAATCAGTATGGAGACAGCTTTTTTTGTTGCTGGCAGTCAGCTAATTGTTTTGGCACCTCTTTACAATCAGCAAGAAGCAAATGAGCAAGAAGTGGAAACAGCTTCATCATTTCATCCAGATCCAGAGGGATCGGGATCTCTTACGGACACTTACGTGAGTCGACCTTTGAGATGCTCTATCCAGCGATCTTGCAGCAAATATCCATTACGCTCCAGATCAAAGAGTTGGAAGAGCTTCTGTTGAAATTCCTGTAAATAAATGAGAAACACATTGGAAAGCAAATCAATTTATGTGTCTGCAAATCGTTCTGTTAATTCATTTATGTGCCACAGTAAACACTCGGTAAGTGTATTTTATTAAGTTGTTGTTAAATATTTTATTAATAAATCACTGGCTAATAAGTCATTCAAATTAATCAGAAATTTATTTTAAACTAATTACAAATCTATTTAAAGTTCTACCGATAGTTTTAAATAATTTTTTTTATCAGTTATATGATTAAATACACATTTTAATTTATTTAATTGATTAATTAAATATGCAACAAAATCATACATTTATTTGAAACTAATTAAAAAATAATTCAAAATGCTTCCAAAATTTTTAAATAATTTTTTTAAATTTTAATAAAAGTTTAAATTTACAAATAATGTAGAATTTATTTAATAAATTTATTAATTATGCAATTAAATCAAAAATGTATATTAAACTAATAAAAAATTATTTTCAAGTTGTTTGAAAATCTAAAATTATTTTTTTTTAATTAATTTGATCAAGTACAAATTTCATAAAAATCTATAAAATTTATTAGCTAGAATTTTAGTTTACAATTTACATTTTTAACTTTAAATTTGTATATTTTTTAAGCAAACAGCAATTAGCGAGTGCTTACTGTACTGTTATTTATATGTACAATCAATTGTTTACAATCAAGCACAATCGTAGGCAGATTTATGGACTCTCCCACTCGAGAAGATAATCGCAGAAGCTGATTGATTCATTGGCCCAGCGATGAATTGACCTTAAACTCTCAAACGGGGAAGTCAAGCGAGGAAATTGTGTAAGTAAAATAAATAAATAAATAAAAAAAAAATAAAGTACGTATTAGCATTAATTAAATGCTTATTAGTATGCATGTATGTATTTAATGCTATTCATTCGCACGATCCATTGTCTGCACATGGAATTAAAGTTGGTTGTTTATTTTTTTTTTCATGTTGCCATTGGTCACACTCGATGGGAGATTCAAGATTAGGGAGGAGAAGATGAAAAATGTGCATATTTAACAGATGAGCATCAGTATTGGGGCTGGGACTGGTTGGACAGCTTTCTTGAGATCCATAAAAAAGTCAATACAACGAGGCAGACAGAGAGAGAAGCACAATAAAGACAACAACAGCATAAATCAAAATACCAAAAAAAAAAAAAGAAAAAAACAAGTTTACAATTTGGCAATTTGGGCAACGGGTAAAGGACCACAAAATATGTAGCACAAGGTCAGCAGACACACACATATGCAGAAAGGGAGAGTTACAAAGAGAGAGAGAAAGAGAGAGAGAGGGAAATAAGTGAACAGGTCAGGTAGCGAGAAGAAAACTGTTATTGATCTAAATTTCAACTTAGAAAATCAATTAACATTTTTATGAGAACAAGTTTAATTTGAGTTTTTAATTACACCGCAAATAGCCAGTAAGAAGTCAGTGTAATCAATAGAGTGAGAGAGACACAAAGAGCGAAAGAGAGAGAAAGGGAGATAAGAAAACAGACCACAAACGGAGAAAACTTTTATTGTTCAAAAATTTCAATTAAGAAAATCAATGAGAACAAGTTACAATTGTGATTCAATTAGGAACAATTTAAAAAAAAAATGTAGGGACTGTTTTAAAAATAAAAACTATGATTAACGCAATTATTATTATTTATATTCTTTATTTGCATCCACAAAGATGTGTCAAATGTATTTATTTTTTTATTTTTTAGTTTTTTATAAGAGTTTTGAAAAACTTTTAATCACATTTAAATTAAAAAAAGTTGCAATCTTTCAAAAAGTAATGGAAAACTTTTTCTTGTCTTAAATTCACGTTTAATCAAAGCATTGCAATCAACAGAAAATAAGAGAGAGAGAGAGAGAAATAGAGCTACAAGACGAGAGCGAGATAGAGAGAGATAAGAGAACAGGCATTCCCGGATTTGAAAACACTTCATTTGCATACAAACACACACAGTTCACTGATATGTCAAGACAATTAAGAAAGGTACATGATAAACGGAGTACCGTCATACCGTCGTATTGTCGAATTGTCGTTTATAGGTACATAATAACACCTTGCTTACCTCATCCAGAAATAGTTTGCGGAATGCCTCCCTTGTGTGCTTGCCCTCGCCAAATCGCGCACTGCACTCCGATATCAATAGCCAACGTTGTTTCTCGCGTCGCGCCTCCAGCTCCATGGAGCTGCAGTTTTTATCTAAATTAAGCTTGTATCGTTCCATGTACAAATTCGATTGGGGCTTCGTTACTTCCTGCTTTCCGCCATAGCCATAACCATAGCCATAGTCATAACCATTTCCATTTTCATTTCCATCGTCATCTTCATTACAATTTTGTGTTGCAGGTTCCGCAATCAGAATGCTGGGCGATGTTGCCGTCGTTGTTAATATTGTCGACTCCAACTTCAGGGATTCCGCATCCAAATCGAGCACAGCTGGCTGTGGTGAATCCTCCGTGGCATAATCACCATGTGCGCCATGTAAACGCTCCAAATATTGTACAGCCTGCTGAAGCACTTGACTAACACCACTTGGCTCTGTTACTGTTACTCTGTTGCTGTTACTGTTATTCCCACTGCTGCTGGGCAACTCATCGGAGAAGGAGACTTTTTTGGGCGATCGCGACGGCGTTACGGGAATTTCCAGTGACTTATTCGAGGACACGGAGCCACGATGATTGTCTTGCGTATGCGAATCGTTATCCATTTTTATTCAAGTATTCAAATTTAAACCTGATTTATGCACATTGTGCAACACTGTACACTTTACACTTGCGCAATCGGACTAGCAACAAGGACTTATCGATAAGTAATTTCATTAACAGCGCATTGCACAGCACAAGGATCTATCACAGGACTAATCGATAACAATTGAGCGCACGAAAGTTATCAGCTAAGTAGGCAGAACAAACGAACGCACTGCGAGCGAACGACGGCGAAAACGAAGCGAGAGAACGAAGAACGAACGGCGAACAGCGGACAGCGAAAAATAAGCAACACCAATCGGACGCAGCAACGAGCAGCAACTGAAAGCGAAAGCAGCGAAGCACACGAATCGCAGCCCCCAATGCGAAACGTGCGTCGTTGGCCCTCGGCTACAACTTCGCTTGCAGGTAAGTCTGTCTATGTATGCGTGTGTGCATGTATGTGTGTGTGTGTGGGGATCTTGGAACGCGTTTCAGTTTCAGTTTTTGCTTTTGGTTTTTTTGTTTCTGTTTCTGTTTCATTTTTTCGACGTGCCAAAATCGCATTAATTTCGAAGATTTCAATTTTAGCTTTAGCTTTAGTTTTAGTGACCAGAATGGAATCAATGTGTGGCTAAAAGGCTGTCATAAAACAAGTAGGAACAGCAACAGACGAGTGAACTTGACTGCTAGAGACTCTGTTCATATTCTGTTAAGAAAATTAAATAAAATATTATACGAACATTCTATAGAGGAAATGGAATTCAGCAAAAGAAATTGATTTAAATTTTGTTAATTTACGAATCTTTAATTCCTTGCAGATATTTAGACGATTTCCTTTTTTAACTCTTATATCCTTAAACTCTTATATCTTATTCAAAAAGTTTTTGGCATTTAAATATCTTCAGAATCGAAGTTGTGTTAATTTGCTAAACTTGAAAAATTAAGTTTTTTTAAAAAACGTTGTCCTTTTTAGTTTGGTAGTTTTCGTAATTTTTAAGTACAGGGTCTAAAAAAAATGGTCTGGCAACATTTCAACGATATGGCCACACCTGGTACAGTGCGTCGTTTGGTTCGTGATTCAGCTGCAGATAGATATTCTAATTTAGTCAGCGTCGATTGTGTATTTATATGATAAGGTGCAAATAATTCAAATCAGGTGTTCAACAGACAGGTACTATGTTACCTGAGTAATAGTAGTAGAGGTAACATAGGTTGTGGGTAGTAAGAGCAGAGCTCTTTCCGACGTCTTCAATTTTTAATTTCAACGCCCGTGTTGTGTAATAATCAAACTTGTTTATGTCTGTATGTGCCGAACGTGTCTGTTTCCGAATTCTGCTCTGACTGCATTTGTAACACATTTTCACGGAATATGAATGACTATCAGAATGTTATAGCTACTGCTCTTTGTAATGACTTTTTGGCATAGCTTATGAATCGTTATTTGAAAGAAAAAAAAAAAGGAAATGTCTGGACGGTATCTCATTTAAATTCCATGTAAGCTAAGAATAAAATTCAGCTTTAAATAAAATTTTTTTAGATTTAGGCTTTTTCTAAAAAAAAAATATTCCTTTTTTAAGTTCAGCATTCCTAATTTAGGGAACAGTCAGCGGTCTTATCAAACGAAGCTCACTTCAAGCCAAACTCAAAGCCAATCAATACGCTGACAGTTAATATTTTAAATAATTTTTAAATAGTTCCAAAAAACTCAATCACCATCAAGGTCACATATCAAAACATGCAACTCTATCACAATACTCAATATTCACAGCTTCAGACACTTTTGAACAATCAAACGAATATCTGTTATTTTTATCGAGTCATTGAACTTGATCTCTGTCTCTCCCTCCCTTCCTTCTCCTTTTATCTTTCCATCTCTCTCTCTCTCTCTCTGTCTGTCGATTGCAATGCCTTGAGTAAGCGTGAATTTATACTCAATACTCGTAAAATAGCTGAAGTCACTGCCTCAATTTCAGTTTCAGTTTCCGTTAGCAGCCAAAGGGCAAACACCAAAAGATTTGTGGAGCAATTGGTTACTGGCAATACCCTGTAAGTTGTTTACTCCGAGTATATTACTTGACAATGATATTATTTGAATTCCAAAAATTAAAATGGAAACTATTTTTTTTTATCTATTTTTATAATTTTTTTAATTGTTTTTAATATTTAATTTTAATTTATAGTTTTGTCTTTTTGCACTTTCGGTGATAACAGAGTAGTGTTTTATATATTTTACAGCTTAATGTTAATGCATTGCCTTTAAAAGCTGTTACATGAAATTACGATAACATCTTATTACCAGTGAGTAATTATGTGAAGAGTCTGCTGGTAACAGAGATTACACATGTCAAATGAAAAATTCTCCTTCCTCTTACAGGGTATCTATGTAGTCGCTTAGTTGTGCTTAACAGTTTGTTTACTTGTTTTTCTTAATAATTGCACGATGCAGAGGCATAAACAATGGACAAAATATGAATATGATCTGTTGATTAATGTTTTCGGTATTGGCCTTTACTACGGTCATTGGTCGCTGATCGGATTGGATTGGATTGGATCAGTTCAGTGCTACCACTTACTTTTCGATTCTCTTTATTTTCTGTCTATTTTAGGCCACAACAAGCGTATTAAGATTCAAATGCAGATCAGTAATCTCAAAAAATAAAATCCAGTTGCTGTTAACGTTTAATAATCCGGAGCAACATATTTAAGCCGCTGTCTGCAACCGTATCAGTTATTGCCATCTCTCTTTAATAATCAACTCTGGCGCTGTCTCTTTTCAGCATTCAGCCGCTAACTGTCATTTTATACGTTTCACGCATTTATGGCCATTGTTGTTAATTGCTGAAATTGGCATTCGCAATCACAGCAGGGCGCTCGGCGCTCGGAGTTTAACTGCCAGACTCCACCGGCAGCAAGTCACATTGCCAGCTCCCAGGGGAGGCTCCAACTCCAACTGGAGCTGGAGCTGGAGGAGCTATGTACATTCATGCTGCACAGCTGTGTGGTAAGCGGCTGCCATCAGGCATCAGGCATCTCTGTCGGCGGCGTAGGCAGCTTTTAATTGAGCTCTGGCGCTGGCGCTGCAATTGACACCGCAGCGGCCAATTATAAAGCAACTCGCATAGTTTACAGCAAGAGATGGACAGAGCAAGAGCAAGAGAGAGTGAAAGAGAGAGAAAGGTAGAAAGAGGATTCACTATAAGAATTCCGACAAATATTTTTAAGAATACCAAACTAAAGTAAACAAATTTGGGGAAACCATATTTAAAAGTAGTTAATTTGTTAAAAGTAGTTAGAAAACTCAAATAAAAAGTTATGTTTTTAGAGAATCAAATTTTCGTAATATTACTTGATTATTTTTAATTTTAAATTTAGGTTTTTAGAAAATTAAAATGTTTCTAGAGAAATTTCTTAATTTCTGTCTCTTATTTTCTATCTGAAATTGTTTTTTTAAAATTAGAAATTATGTTGTTAGAAAATTTAAATTTCTGTAGTAAAATTTCCCAATGTATGCCCCATATTTCAAGTTTAAAATAGGAACTTTAATTTTCAATTTAAAAACCCAATTTAGAAGTTTATTAACAAAAATCAAAATTTTCTTAGAGAAATTTACTAACTCTGATTTCAAATTTAATTTTGGTTATTTTAAATTTTGTATACCACAACCAAACTAGAAATTTTGTTACTAGAAAATTAAAATTTTCTTAGAGGAATTTCCCTATTCTGCTAAATCTAAATTTAAACCCCAAATTAGAAGTTATGTTAAATTTTAAATATAATACCCAAATTATAAATTATGTTATTACAAAATTAGTCAAATTTCCTAAAATTGTACCTATTATTTCCACTCAGTTTATTATTGTTCATTTGGAATTCTTCTAAAAGTATTTGTAAGAGTTACCAAAGAAAGAGAGAGAGAGAGAGCGAGAGTTACTCATATCATTTTGTTTTGGGTGGTCCGTTGACTTGACACAGTTAACAGTTGGACTGTTGGCATGCAGATTGATTTGCCTGGCTAACGTTTGCAGCTTTGTAGCCAATTTTCCAAATGGCCAACGTTGAGCGCAGTGTCATCAATTTAAATTAAGTTCCAGCGACTTTATCGCCACATGCCTCGCTGCCACAGGCAACGACAACTACGACAACGACAACGATGGCAACTCTTCTTCCTTCTCTTTCAATCGTTGCCCGTCATCATTATCCAAAACATGTCATTAGGCAACGGCGACGACGACGACGACGGCGACGACGACAAAGTTATCCAGAATCCTGTTCTGACACTGCTATCAACTGGCAGTCGCATTCCAGGTTGACAGTGTTGCCATTTTAGCCATTTTATATATAGACTTGTCCTTTTTTTTTAAAATGTTCACGATTTGGAATTTCTTCAAGATTAACTTTAAATTGTGTAAATATAATAAAGTTACTCCATATAAAAATTTCAACAAATAATGTTAAGTTTTTTTGCAGTATGATTTTCTTATTTTATTTTAAAATATTTCAATCTTAATTTATTATAGATAAAATAGGTAAATAAATAAGTAAAAAATCGTCCTATTATAATAATAAATAATATTATTATAATAATTTTTATAATTTATAATTTTTTAATATTAAATCTTATTCTATTAATTTTTGCACTTTCTAACATTAACAGAGTTGTGCTTTATATATTTTACATCTTTATGTTAATGTATTGCACTTAAAATCTGCTACATGAAATGTTGATAACAGAGTATTGTATGTTAACATCTCATTGACAGTTGCTCATTATGTTGAGAATCTGCTGATATAGAGATTACAGATTTATGCCAATAAGAACTTAACAGATGCTCATTATGTTAAATGTGTTAAAAATTTTAATCCCTGTTCCCGTTGTGTCCTGTTTTTTGTGGCGATTTCCATTACTGCCATCACTGATTCCAAGCGACGTCGACGTCGTTTAGCGACGTCAGCTGCGACGTCGACGGCAGCAGCGACAGCGGCAGCGAGTTGCGTGCGGCGCAGCGGAAATTGGCCAAAAGGCGACTTGAGACTGGAGATTCAGACTCTGCGCAGACGCAGACGCGCTAACATCGCCTTCAACGTTGTCGTTGTCATCAATAGATGTCGCTGTTGTTATTATTGTTGTAGTTGTTGTTGTTTTTGTTGTCGCTTGTCGTTGTTGTTGCTGTTGTTGTTGTCGCAGTCGTCGCCTAATAAAGCAGCCGCGATCGCAACGCTAATTAAAATAATTGAAATTTCTCACGGGAAACGCGCAGCTGGCAAGTGTCGCAGAGAAAGAGACAGCTACAGTTAGGGTGAGGGAGAGAGAGAGTGAGAGGGAGTGAGTTGGAAAGATTGACAAACATACACCCAGAGAAAATACACATATGTATGTAGTAAACTTAAATACAGTCATATTTGATTTTAACACATATAAATAGAAAAGTATTTTAATATTAAAAAAAAAATAAATATATAAATAAAAAAAAGGCAAACAAAATAAATAAAATAATATAAATAAAAATAAATAAAACCCAAGTGAAAAATACCTAAGAATTCATTTTAACATTTTGCAAACGTTAATAAAATTGCATTCAAATTAAATATGCTTAATTCTTGAATTGTTTTAAAGTTTAAATCAAAGCTTTTTGCAGGTAATTAAGAATATTTGGTAAAAATAAATTAAGTTTTTAAAAATTAGAATGCATGTTATTTTGATATAAATATTAGGGGAAAAAAGTATGGAGTAATTTTGTTTAACATGAGAATTAAAAGGATAATGAATTAAGAATCAGAAATAAATATTGGAAATTCAGGAATCTGACGCTTTTTCCCGATATTGTTTAATTTAAATTTACTTATTTTATTTTAATTTAATTAAAATGCAACATAATAATCAAAAAATAATATTAGCTTTGGTATTTTTACAGTTTTTCTTTAATTACAAAAGAAATCCCTAAAAGTCCTAGATCTATCATAAAAGTGTTTTTAAGCTCTGTCAAAATATGAAATAATATTTTCGATAAATTTTCTCTCAGTGTGCACAATGTTGCAAATAGTTGCTGGCCATATCCGTTGCAAGTGCGGCTAATTGCAAATTGATCTCAATGCGGCTCAAAGAGGAAAGGAAACTGGCAACATGGACATGTCCAACAATCGAATTGACAGCCAACTTTTGATGGACATTAACATGGATCATAGCGTCGGCGTTGCCTCCTCCAAGTTGCCTCCTCCGAGCTGCCAACCTCCTCCAAGTGACAGTTGGCAACTCCAGCTCGAAGACATCCTCCGACTTAAGCAACTTTGGCATAAATGCATAAATTTCATTAGCTGCCACAAATGCGCAACGTTGCACGTAGGCAATTTAAAAAGATTGAAGGCAGTTTCTTGGCCAGATTCTTGAATTGGACTCTAGTGTTGGCACTTAAATTAAATGTCAGCTTAGTTAGTTGCGTAAATAATTCAAGTGATGCCACATGCCACTTGCCACATGCCTCAAGCGGCATTTTCTACTTTTTATTTGAATCTTTTTATTGCCACAGGAAATGGCAGAGTGCAACAAAATGTTGCATGGCACAGATCTATGCAACAGATAACAGAGTCGCAGTAACACACACAAAAGTTCGACGCACACACAAATTTCAAGTTAAATCGCATATATTCACGCATTCATCGGAGTGAGTGCATTTGTGAGTGCATTTGTGAGTGCATTTGTGAGTGCAGTGCCCGTAAAGTTGTCGAAAATGATTTGCAGATCAAGATTTGCCCCGGGCCACAATTTATGTGATAACAACAAAATGCTGCAGCCGCAGCAACAACAACAACAACACCTGCAACAACAACAACAACTGCTGTGGAAGTTGCAACACAACTTGCCCCAATTAGTGGAACGCTTCTAAGGCCTCCAATGTAGCGCTAATAATGACGCCTTTAAATGTGCAATCACAATTTTTTCAAATCATTTCTATTACTTTATCCATCATCGTATGCGTGTGTGCGTGCGTGTGTGTGTGTTGTGTTGTGTGTGTGTGTGTCAAGTGCCGCCCATTGGCTGAGAAACCAGTAAAAAAAATAAAAAATAAATAAATAAAAAGAGGCAGCCTCATGAGCTGAACGTGAATGTTTTAATAATGATTTTGTTCAGCCACTAGACGACGTGCTGCACTCTTTCTCGAGGCTGCACTGTATCAATAACACAATGCAGCTAATCAATTTGATCAGCATCTGCAAATAACAGCAATGGCAATGTTAATAAAAAGTTTAATTTAAATGTTTTAAAAAGCATGATTTTTTAAAATAACTAAAAAAGTGAATCAATAAATAAATAAAAATAAATAAAAAAAAGTCGGCTTATACATAAATAGTAAAATTAATGAAGGAATAAATAATAAAATAATTTATTTTAAAACTTAAAAATAAAATGTATTCGTTTGAATTTCTGAAAAAAAAATGCAATATTAGTGAGTGGAATATTTTATGGGAAAATGCTTTAATTATGTAAATTCAGCTTTCATCTTTTCTTTCTTGAGAAGCAAATGAAAGGGACAACATTTGGCGTCCTCCGTGCTCACTTTAATTAGAGTGTACTATTTTGTACATCAAGATTTCACTTTTTCCAAGTTCTAAGTTCTGTGCCTAAATCACATAAGTGACGTGATCCTGTAACTACTTTGTATTATTTGTGGTAATTTTCCTTTTACATCAGTCATGGTTCCTTGCCTTTTTCTTTTTCCTTATATTTCCCTAATACAAATAAACAGAATAAGAATCATTAAGTTTTAAATATGCTTACATGACGTATACTTAATTTTTAATAATTCATAGAGATTCAATAATTGAATAATGAATTTATAATTGAATCCTTTTGAAAAAAAAAAATTTAAATACAAACTGAAATTGATTTTATTTTTCATTTATATTATTGTGGCTTAAAGTAATTATGACTTTTTTAAAAGCCCTTGGAAGAAAGAAAACTATTTAATATAGTAAAAATAGTAAAAAAATATACAATTTTGTTATTTTGCGTTAGTTTTGAGCATTCAAAAATATTTCGTTTTTCCAACATAACTTTTGTTAGGTATTTAAATTATTAATTCATTTTATTAATTTATTTTTGTGTAATTTATGAACCGCCCAGAGTGGCAAGCAAACAATCATTAATCATATTGTGGAGCAGTTGGCGCGTCTGATTAAAAATTGAGTGCACAGCGCGATACTTTGGCCATTTGGCCAAATGAAGCCCTTGGGAGAGCAGTCGAATTGCAGTCAGTGTGACTGCGACTGCGACTGCGACAGTGGCAACAACGAATTGTTGACCACCATGGAAATCATTGTGAATGCATGAGCATGAACATGTCCAGGCAACTGTCCGACTGACGGACAGCTGAAACAAACTGTGTGTCAGTTGCAGTCAAGTGGAGCCATAAAGCAGCAGCTTTGACTTGGCTTAAACGAGTACTTTTGCCTTTGGGCCAACAATATCAACAATATCGGTGGCAGCCACCAGATACCAGATGCCTGATACTGACACCTCGATCAGTCAGCTGAGTGGCAACTGGATTGGGACAACGGGATTGGGACAACGAGTAGGTGGATTTAGATTTAGGTGGATTTATGGGTTGCCCAGCGTCAGCTTAATGAGTTTCTGGCATTAATAAAAAAATAAGGTGCCTGGCAAAAGGGAGCGCAGGAGGAAGGGGGAGAAGGGGAGACACACAGGAGACGTGACGCTGTTGGCCTGACAGAAAAAACAGCTATGAAAGCTACACTTGAGTTGCTCGACTGTTAAATGCCCAGTAATCTTTGGATTCAATTCATCATAAATAAATAAAAATTAAAAAAAAATATATTCGAAAGGAATATAAAGAAAAATAACACTTTGCCACAAAATAAATAAAAATTAAAAGGATATTTTTAAAAATATAAAAAGAAATTACAGTAAAGCGCACTCGACAATTATGTGCTTAAAATTCACAACAGCCGTTTGATTCAATTTAACAAACATGTGAGTTAGGTGATCAACTCTAAAGTGTATTATAATTAAATGATAGAAAAGTTACAAGATGATATTTCCAATTGCCCCGTTCTCTGCTTATTTTCTTCCCGCCTGTTTTTTCTGCTCTGCTTTCGGCGTCGACTTTTTTCCAAGTCCCCAATGATGTCCTGTTTTCTGCTAAATCGATAACTTTCAATATTCTGCTGTTAACTCAAAGTGTACTGCTTAATTAAAAATCGGCTGTTGATTCTCTGCTGTTATTCGGCTGTTGATCAGCTCTTATAATCTGCTGTTAATGCTCTGCTGTTAATCTGTTCTTCTGCTGCTGTTGCTCTGCTGCAAATCTGCTGTGAGTTCCCTCCCTATCCAATCTTACATAAATGAACAACAATTTAAAAAACATAGACATTTAAGGAAATATCAATTAAGGTTTCACCAAAAATGAAATTTAAATTAAAAAGATATTAAAACTGTTATGTGCTCAGTACTCACATCAAAACCGTTCTATTCAATATCCATAAATTAAATAATAAACAAAAATTTAAAAAAAAATTAAATAATTAAAAATCGGATCTAAATTTGTTTTCTCTAACTCTTACAATCTCTAAGCTCTAGTCTTTCATACGCCAGACTTCATGTGGCAGACACTGCCACAAATTTATAAACCCCTTCTTACCCTTTTGAGTACTGGGCATTATAAGAAAAAGGCAATTGGATTAGATTAGACAGCCCCAGCTGTCGTGACAGGTTGAGGCTGAGCTCAGGCCGGGCACGAAACTTGGCCGAATGAGAATTTATGGCCAATGAATGCTGTGCGAGCCAATAGGCCTGGCCAGATCAGTCTTGGCCTGGTCTGAACTGAACTGGCCAGAGTGCGTGTGCATTGGACGCAATATTTTATAATGACTTCATTACAACAACTGCAATAGACGGCAACAACAACAGCTGGAGGCAAAACTCTCGAAAATTGCAATAAAAAAGTTGACTTTATTTTGATTTTCTTTTGGCCAAATTTGGCTGCTTTGATTCGTCGCATAATTGGCAATTATCGTGGCCAAGACGTGGGCGAAGTTGCGAGTCACAGTTAAAACGAAAAAAATACTGAGAAAAAAACGTCTACAGTGCCTGCTGGGAGTTACGAGTCCATATCGCATATAATTGCCAAATGATTTTCTTTGCCTTGTCACGCAAACCCTGCGGGTTGTCCCCCTAGGTTACAATTTTAAGGAGAGAGAGAGACGGAGAGACAGAAAGAGACAGAGAGAGAGAGAGTGCACTGTCAATTGCAAGCTCTGAGAATTGTCTTAAAAGATTTTTTATCAATTTTATAACAAACTATTTATTGCAATTGAAATATAAATGTTTGGCGAAAAATTCTAGTTTAATCTAAAAAATATATTTTTAACTAAATATTTTAATTAATATTAATACAGGTGTGCTACAGAAATCTCTTTCACTCGAATTTGACTTAAATTTGTATAAAATGTACGTCATTTTTCAGGTGAAAGAGATTTCTGTAGCACACCTGATATTTCAGCATTTTACCAAATTTACAAAATTTTACTATTCTTTTCCAGTTTTTCTGCGTTTGCTTTTGTCTAAAATATTGTCCAACAAAATATATTTTAGAAAAAATTGCGTGTAAATTTAAATACCTGTTGTTAACCAAAATATGTATCTGTAGTAATAACAATTTTATTGCTTTGTGTTTTAATCTATTTGATTCCAACATTGTTAAATTTAAATAATTGGGTGGTTAATAAAAATAAAAACAATAAATACACATTGGCAAAATATTCATTATTTTATTTATTAAAGTGAGCTGTGAAGTTCACATTGTGAGCATTAATTTGGCTTAGCAATAAAAATTAATTATATATAATTTGAAATTAAAAGAAACACTTTGAAGTTGCCAAAATACAGATATGTCAAGACTAAGACAGTGTTTCTTTATTTTGAAGTTATTTTTACTGCTAACACCCTTTCAATACTAACAAATTAATTGAATTTAAAATATTAAAAACTAAACAAAAATTTAATAGAGCCCTGTACGTCTTTTTAAGTACGGCTTCTAAAAATATCTATGGACTGTCCAGAAAATATTAATTGATTTAATATAATATGTAGCAAGGATTGGGAAAGAAGATTAGTAAGTACAAGTGTTAGTTAATTAAATTAAGTGTGAATGTAAATTAAATTCAGTAATTCATTCATTTTGTATTATATCTATGCTACAAGTTGAGTTAATTTTTTTTTAAGGCTTTGCTGGTTTCTTAGCTGCGGGGGACTTTTCTTTTTTGTAAAGTTTGGCAGGCATTTATTGATTGCTTTTAATAGCTCCACGCAGCTCCATTCACTTTGCAGGCCTCTCAAACTCAACTCAGCCTTAGCCTTAGCCCAAGTGAATGTGCAACACACACACACTCACACACACACTCACACACACACTCGCACACACACTGACTGTTGTTGTAGCTGTTTCCTGCAAACAGCACACACCGATTTGCATATTATTTAAATGCATTTGTATGCTAAAATTAGCGTCTAATTGGAGTTTACACGCTGCATTTTTTATGCGCAAATAAATTGTGGCAATTGTGGCAGAAACCCCGCCCCGCCCCGGCCCCGGCCCCTTCCCCCTGCCCTCATCTGCAACCCCTCTACAACGCTTTCCCCCGTTCGATTAAGCAGTTTGTAGTTTGCCATTTGCCGAATTTGTCAGCGTTTGTCACAGAAAAACGAGTCTCGAATCGAAAAGCAAAAATCAAAATCAAACAACAAAAAAATCACAACAAATAATAGTAATAGCAAGTGCGTTCGGCCATTCACTAACTACACACACACACACACACACACAAGCACACACTCGCACACACACACACACACTCGCACGCACAGCAGCTGCAATTTAGCCGTCTCGCTCTCACGCTTCGGGCGCCAACTTTGCGTATGCGTGATATTTTTATATCGCCTTTTTTTAGTTTGTTTGCTTTTTCAATTTTCATAATTGCACATTACCCATACAAGTGCAGTTTAAACACACACACACACACGCACACGCATTTAGTTGCTGTCGCAGGTGTCAGTTTTGAGCCAAGTGGGCGTGGCCATTTGAGGCGTTTTTGGTTGGGGGCCCATAAAATGGCGTCCGTAAATAACATATAAAAAGGCCAACTGCTGTGAAATTTGTGGCAAGTTGTGAGTTTAAGTGCTGCACTAAAAAACGTATTGCAGTTGCATAAAATAATAATAATAAAATAATTAACAGTTGGTCAAGTAATTGTTTTGATACAAAATACAAAATCAAATATAGTCGAGCTTCCCTAACTCGAATCACAATTATCGACATATTCGACCTTAAGAGCTCTTTTTCTTAAAAGTATTAATTTAACTGCCACTCAGTTAGCTCGAATTAGCGAGAAATTCGAGTTCTAGAAGTTCGAGCTATGGAAGTTCAACTGTATTTTTCAAAAATATTTAAAACCAATGGTTCTCTCTTTTTCTTTGAGTATAACAAGAAGTTAAAGCAAATTTCAAAAAAAGTTAAATAATAGTTTTGTAAAACTACATAACACAAAATTCACAAATTTGTTTAAATTTTTAAAATAGTTTGATTTCAATCTTTTTATTATTTGATTCTATTAAAGTGCTTTGAGAACTTAGAACAATTATAATAAAATACAAGCAATTTTAAAAAAATTAAAAAAATATATGAAAAATAACAACAACAAAAATTAAACAAAATTCCAAAAAAATTAAGTAACAATTTTGCCAAAGTACAAAATTTACACACATTTTTTTTTTCAAAAAAGTTAAATTTAATTTATTATTTCTTCTCTTTAAAATAGGGCAAAAAGGTCTAAACAAAGAAACGTTTTTTTTTTTCAAAATAAAATATGAATCTTATTTGTTTTAAGAAAACAACTTGTTGACTAACATTAAGAAACATAGTTGAATTTATATGCTCGTTGAACTAAAGCACATTTAAAGTGTTGTTTATGGGATGACTTTGTATATCTCTCTCTATCTCTATCTCTGCCTCTGTCTATCTCATTTTCTGCTTGACCCGGTGTGATTTCTCTAGCGTGTTTTAATTCTCTCTGCAGCTCTGTTCATTCGATCCTCGAGCTTGCAACATTTTGGGGCGCCTGTCGTCAGCTTGAGTTCTGTTATGTTGGATCTCTTGTTGAACATGTGCTTATGCCCGCCTCTGCCCAAAATGTTCAGCTGCCTGACTGCCAGACTGCCAGACTGCCTGCCACTTGCCACTTGCCACTTGCAACTTGCCACTTGTGGCATCGCATTACCAGCAGAGCAGTGACAACCACCGGCTACCAGTAAGTTTCAAACCGAAATCTGATATCGCATTTGCCGCTGCCGCATTTGCATTTATCTGTTGCATTTGAGACTCTTCACCTGCTCCAGTCGCTCAAGCTCTACAATTGCTGCCCACTCACTGACACTTTGTAGTATACCCTGTAAATAAGAGCGATGAGCTTAAACAAATTAAAACTGATCAAAATGAACTCTAAATTTATGGGAAAATGATCAAAATTTAATGCACATTTACCCAAAAATAAATATCAAAAGTGTGCAACTGAATAATAATAAAAATTTGCAAAAAAAAAAAACAATTATTCCATTATATTTTTACATAAATATCCTTATCATAATTTAATTTTATATATTATAAAAATATGTATTTTAAAACAATTTAAGTACTCGTATAACTTCTCACCCTTTTTTCATTTTGTATTTTGAGATATTCTATCTTTAGCAATTTGTGGAAACCATTTTCTTACAATTAATATTTTGGGGTATTTAATCTTTAATAATTTGTAGAGAATATATTCCTCCTCTGTCTTTTTTTGCAATTAATTTCTTAGAGTATTCCATCTTCAGTAAGTTGTGGAGAACATTTTCCCACTTTGGTTTTTTCAATTAACTTTGCATTAACCGCCGCCCAACGACGTTGCCTGTATTTTTTTCCATTTTCCATTTTCATTTCATAATTATTTGGATTTGGATTTGCAGGCTGTCACTCGCAGCTATGTAACGTCATCTTCAACATGACAGACGCTGCTAATCCCACCACCTACTTGAGATGAGATGAGTTAAGATCAGATGAAATCCACTTGGTCTGGAGTTGTTTTTATTGCAGCTACTGCAGCTGCATTTGGGCTTCAGATTCTGCAAAGTGCTGTGAAAATTATTAACGCCATTAACGGCAATAGAAATATTTGTGTGTTTGCCACAAGCAAACCCCCCCCCCCCTCTTAACCCCCTGCTGCCCCTGGGGGCCGTTCAAACGGGTTGTAAAAATTACAAGTCATGTGGTTGCTGCAGTTAAGACTGAATTTGAGTTTAGAAACTGTGGCCCACAAAATGTGACTAATGGCATTTTTTAAATGCAGACTCTCAAGATGACAAACAGGCAGCAGGATAGAGAGGAGAGGAAGGCGAAAGATGGAGGGGAGGGAGGAGGGAGGGAGGAGGCAGTCAACTCCTTTGCAGTTCTTTAAGTTTTATAGGTTGCAATTTTTAACGCCTCGCCAGGCCGAGGCACAGTCTAAAGCAGATTCCCACTACACCCAGAGAAAAAATAGATGTTAGAAAAAAATTAAATTATATAATATTATATTTAAATAGTAAAGATATTAAATAAAATTACACTTGAATAGAAAACGATGTTTTAATCAACTTTTGATTTTGTTTTAACTGAAATCAAACCTTAAATGCCAATTTTGATTTAAATATAGTACGATCAAAGTGAAAATAATTCAAATTAAAAACATCATATTTCGTTTAACGCCAAATTAAATTTATTTTAAAAATTCGAATATGTTAATTTGATTTCATTTTTTTTAAATAATCGTTGAAAATAATTAAATCAAATATTCTTAATTTTTTATTAAAAATTCTTGATCGCTTCTAGTTTGCCTCCAACATTTTTAATTGTTTTTTAAACCTTTCCGCATGATATTTTAATTAACATACAATTCATATTAATTTAATATTGTATTATGTGTAGCAGAAATATTAATTTGGATATCAATTAAATGTAATTATTGCCTATAACATGCACTAATAACATAGCATGCACTGTAAATAAGATAACATACTCTATTAACATATGTATTTAACATACTCTGCAAAGATGCATAAAGTATTCTGTACTGTTAACATGCTTTATTAACATATTTAACATGCTCTGCAAAGAAGCATAAAGTATTCTGTACTGTTAACATGCACTGTTAACATATTTAACATGCTCTGCAAAGAAGCATAAAGTATTTTGTACTGGCTGCATATGTTACTTAGTATTATTTTAATTTTTAAAAATACTTTTCGTGAACTGCTCTTAGTTGACATTAAATTAAATTAAGTAAATAAATAAATATATTGTCTGCAATGACAGTGGGCGTAAACAAATTAAGTCTACATTTGATCGTTAAAAGTGCAAAATACTTAGCAAGTTTTTCGCTGAGTGTATGCTGCAATCACAACTGCAACTTCGACCGCATCGTCAGCTCGTCGTTGCGTGTGCTTTTCTGCAGCGTCATTAATTTTGCCATGAATTGACAAAAACATCATAAACTACTTGTTGAACAGAAAATCCACTTCAGGCGACAGGCCGCAGTCTCCAACTCCATCCTCTGTTTCCATCTCCATCCTCTGTCTTCATCCTCCATCCTCTGTCTCCAGCCACAGCCCACGCGCCAAGTTGCAACGACAACGATGCGATTGCCGCCCGGCAGGCTCATGTTAACTTCTTTTCTCTGCCTCCTCCCTTCTCTACTCTCTCTCTAGTTTTAGCCATCTGTAACTGGGCGAGGCGCTGCAAACTTAGCCTCATAAATAAACATGTCTAGCATCATTTTGTCCCGTTTGCCAATGCAACAACAGCAACAACAATCTCACGATCAGTTTGACCTACAGGGCCCATAAGTTGCCCAAATTGATGACCATCTGATGGTATCAGTTTAAGCCATATATATACCTCTCTCTCTACATGTATATACAAATGCCAATGCCATGTGACTGCTCACTGAATTCTTTACTTTATCGGCATATCAATTACATGCAACATGTACAAAGCAATCATGTTCATTTGCCATCCATGAAATGCGAACATTCTGCACATTCTCCATTACAAGCTGACGTTTTTTATCTTTTTTCTTTTCTTTTTAAGCTGCTCCAGCTTTGACTTTGGCTTGGGAATCATTAACACACAGCTGAGCTTAGATTGTGGCCGTGGCATAGCAAGAAAAATATTCTAGAGAAAATTTGTCAAATCCCAATCTGAACGCTCGATCAACAGATCAATCAATGGCAGCTGAGATAGATGTGGAAAGTGGCAGAAATATATTTAAAATATCATCAATGAAATTAATGTATGTATATTGAATTTATTTATTAAAATAAAACTAATTATTTACGTTATAATGTTAACAACTCATGTGTTTATTTAATGATGATGGGTTGCATTAAATCGAACAAAGTTATGGCGATCGAGATGGAATAAATCAATATTTGCGAACTTATTTCAGATTATTATTACTAAAAGAAATTCAAATTGAAATGGGATCAAACAATATTGGAAATTGCAGATAAAAATGAATTAATACTCAGAGTACACATATTCTTTACTTTACAAGCTACAGAAATCTCTTCCACCTGAATTTGACTTAAATTTGTATGAAATTAATGTCATTTTTCAGGTGAAAGCGATTTCTGTAGCACACCTGAATAATATAATCGAATTAAAATGTGTTATTATTTTTATTCAAATAATTGCTTAAATCCATCCAAAACCATCCGTTCCCAATAAATAACAGTAGTTCACAAGATAAGTTAAAGACAACGCATTTATTTATTAACTATTGTATGCAAAACAGCAAAAAAAAGAAATCGTACACAATTTTTTGTTGTTATTTCAATGATGTATGTTATATTCCGAGAGCTGCTTTAGTCCCTAAGATCAGCTGGGCCTCCAAGCACTTCGAGGCCAAAGTCGCCAGGTAGAGCAAGGCCA
>JBAMBK010002224.1:0-30422 GCA_037043435.1 Drosophila suboccidentalis | reverse complement strand
TGCGCAATCTTCCAATTGACAGGCGATTTAATGTGAACAGTGAGTTGAAGAGAGAGGAGAGGGGGAAGAGGTATATTTCTGGAGAGGATTCGCATTGGCACGTAGCAACAGTTGCCATGCAAATTGGCAGCGCCTGTTTTATAAATAATGTGCCGTTTATGTGCGAAAGTGAAATTGAATTGCCAATGTGCCAGACGGGACCAGGACTGGCAATGAGATTGAAAACTGGCAACTGGAAACAGTTGCAGCCAGAGACACAGAGAGAGGAGGAAGCTGAAGGTGGAGCCACTGCAGCGGGAAGATCACATTAGAAGTGGGGGAGAAGCAAAGCTAAACCAGACTGAAAAGACTGCAGAGATGCAAACAACGAAACACATATAAATTTTAATTATTCCTGCGAAACCAACAAGACCAAGTTAAGAACAAATGTTGCAGAGAGAGCGAGAGAGAGAGAGAGACAAGTCGAAAACAAAGCGTAACAAAACAAAAGACGGCAATACGATTGCATTTGAAGGAGTCAAAGTCGAAGTCGGAGTCGAAGTCTGAGTTCGTGTTTTGCTCCTTTTTGGCCAAGTCAGAGTCAAAGTCAAAGTCGGAGAATGGAATTGAAATTCCATTGTGAATTTTGGGGGCGTTGCCGCGTCGAAAAATGCAATAAATATGCATATGAGAGAGTGCGGAGAATTATGGCTCTGGCTAAAGATTTGAATAATTTGGTTCCCACACTCAGATCAGACCAGACCAAATGTGCAACCTTTAAGCTCAAGCTCAAGCTCGAGCCAATGATGATGATGATGATGACGATGATGACGATGATGGCGGCTACCAAAGTCACAATTTTAATTAAAGTTATTAATAGGCCTGCCACAGTTGAGTTGATCGAGCGTTTCGTCTCTACTATATGTGATTTACCTGTTTTTGTTTTCCTTTTGCTTTTTCTTTTTGGCCAGACCACATGACCATTTAGCTGGCTAGTTGGTTAGTCAGTTTTGAGGTGTCCTTAGCCTCAATTAAATGTGCCACACACACATTGTTGGCAACTGCTTAATTATCGATCCCGATCCCGAACGAGGCAACCAAAGAAAGAAAAAAGGACGCCGGCGGCAAAGTCGCCACCTCAGAGAGACGCCGACTTGATTGCGCTGTCTTCGGATTAAAGAATCGGCAATGGGACAGACACAATTGGAATTTCAGAGGGAGAGAGAGAGAGAGAGAGAGAGAGAGGGGCACGAATTAACATGTAATTATCTCAGCTTGGTCTGCACCACAAATGAAACGCAACGAATCGTCGGCGACACCCAAAGCAAAAACAAAACAAAACTGCGTCTTGTTACCAATCGACAAAGTGGCAACGTGGCCACGTCCTAGGCAGCTGCCGCTTTATGCTGCCGGGTGTGTCCGTCCGAAATGGTCTTAGGTCGACTTCGATTCTTCGATCCTTCGATCCTTCTACGTCGACCACCCGCGCTAGTGGCGCTAAACTTGTCAGTCCGTCGCCTCTCGGCACCCTAATTAGGTGCTATCTACGCGTTCCGATTATTGGGTTAACAGTGCGGTTATTGATGTGATGCCGACCTGAAGCTGACTCTCAGTTTTCCCTCTCTTACTTTCACTCACTCTTTCTTTCTCGCTTCAAATTGAGTCATGGCGCCACTCGAAAGTATTCACATGCCATTCAGAATGACCCACAAACCTCCAGCCATCATCCATTCATCAGGCAATCAAATCTGAGTAGCTCAGTGATTATCACTGCCCGGTACCAAACATTGTCCACTTTGCCACAACGTCTCTTCTCCCCCCTCCCCCCCACACAATTCCTACAAATCTTTTGCACGCCTCCACAATTTGTTGTTGTTCCCGTTGTTGTCCGTCATCCGCGTAAACAGTTTGATGATGGCAATCAAGTAAAGTTTGGCCCCGTTCGACAATTGTTGCTCGCTCTATTGTCATGATCAGCGAAATTTCAAGTGGCCTCCCAGCGGGTGGGGGCAGCGGGGGCATGTGGCAGTGGCAGGGGCAACGATGACACATGCCTGCCACCGTTGCCCGGATGCAGGCACTTGCTGGCCGCTGATTGATGCGCTTTTCATTGATGTTGATAATGACATGTGGAAAATTATGTAAACCAGAAATTCCGGTTGAATTTTTCACAAATTTCAAGAGAATTCTTCCTTCGCTCTAAACCTTATCCCTTCCTTAATTTTGATTATTTTCCTGATTTTCTAACTTAAATGTGAGTAATCGCTTGTAAATCAAATTGCGGTTGAAACTCTGCTTTAGCTTATTGTAGAAACTCGTCCTTTCCTTATCATTAATTCATTTTTCGAAGAGATTTAGCTAAAAGATATTTTTAGCTAAGTGATATTTCTATAACTTCGATTCATTTTGAAAATAATGCCATGTAGAAAGTAATGCAACTCACAACTTTCAGTTGTTATTTCCACAAAACAAGGATTTTTTAAATGGCAGTATCTTTCTCTCCTAGATAGTTAAATTATTAAGTAATCCAGGAATTGAAATTTCACTAAATTCAAGAGCATTTTTTATAAGCAAAAGCACTTGCATTCCCTTAAAGTATCTCAAACTAAATTACCTTCTTTGTCTTTCATTCATTTTCCTGTTTATCAAACTCATATTTCTCGCTACTCTCATAATTATTTTATTATTCGCTTCCTGTGAAAATGTTTTATTAAGTCTCTTGCTATTTTCTACTACTCTCGTTTATTTAATATCTCGTCTCATTTTTTATTCCTCCATTCCGCTTTGTTCTTTTGGCCCATTCTTAAACTTTCCTCCCACCTGCCAGGCTCCCTTTCCCTCCGTCCCTCTGTCTCTAGGGATGGCAATTTGCTACCGTGACGACGAGACAGGGACAATTATGTAAATATGCGGAGGCGCCTGTTCCGAACTGAGGACAATGGAACAACCGCAATTATTGCCGTCCGTTTGGCGAATGGATGCGTGACAAAACGCGGAAAACACTGGGAGTGAAAAGAAACACATTGAAATGCTGGAAAACACTGAGGCGCAAGGACAGTGTCGAGGTCAGGACAATAGGCGGCACAGCGGGAGTGGCAGCGAGGTCAAAGGTCAGCCGCGCTAATGTTGTGCTAATTGCAATTGAGACTGTGACACAGAAGTCCAAACAATAACAGCACACACACAACAGGACGACGACACGAGACAGCGGCGCTTAGCCTAATTGAAGTGTCCTTGGCCTCAAGATTTACGGCCAAAAGGAAGGAGGTAGCATGCAACACGGTCGCGCCTCATTGCCAGCGAAATTGACATCGAGATCGTCATCATCGGACCTCCCAGTCAGAGATCGATGCTGTCTCTCTGTCTGTCTGTCTGTCTCTGTCTGTCTGTTACGTATGAGTTTTTTAATCTGACCCGTCTCCAGTTTCGCACCAAATACTCAAAGCATGTTGCATGTGGGGCAAGCAACATCGCATGCGCCTCGTAATTCGATCCTGCGCACGCGTGTCCAGCTCCAAGAGTCCTGCCAATTTGTCGGGCCAACGGCTGTGATCTTTGCCTGGTTTCTCTTCTCGCTTCATTGGCAGCAGTTACGTCTGTCCGTCTGTCCGATCGGCCAGGACTTGTCGGGAGGCCAGGTGTGATATGTGTCGATCAAACTGTAACTGGATCTCGCATCGTGTCCTTTTCGGTCCAGAGTCGTATGCAAAGTAGGACCACCAATTGACTAAACGGCTGCTGTTGCCTCTGAGGCAGCTTCGTCTGCCCTTTAATGATACCCTACCTTACTGAGGGTATATAATCTTTCTGGACACTCTGTTGTTTTACTTTAATTCCACTTATTTAGCTTTATTTATTTATTTTTATTCAATAATCAAAGTAGATCTGAATCGTTTATCGTATATATGAATTCTGTGACTGTGTCAATTTCTTTGCACTGTCCTACTGCACAAACGACGTTTACTAACGTGATGCATAAGAAACTAAAAAAAGAATAGAAGAATACAAATTTGGATATTCTTTTTAAAATATATTTTCTAATTAAAACTCTTTCTTTTGGCTCACTTACAATAGGATTAGGATAAATATTATGATATTAATATTAGTTTTCCCTTCTCGCTACAAAAGAAAATTGAAATGCTTACATAAATATGATATTGAATTTTAACGTTTTTTCATCTTTAGTGTCCACGAAATTATTATTTTTTTTCTCTTCCTATTACCTTAAAGCAGAATTTAAATCTATATAAAGAAGTAGAGTATTTAAAAGTCGCTGTGTCAAATGTTGTTAATTTTTTTTTGCGCTGACCACCAAAGTTGATTGAAATTTTGGCAATGACCCCGGCCAGCAGCCAGAAATTGTTGGGCAGCTGCTGCTGTTGCAGTTGTTGTTGCTGTTGTTGTTGTTGCTGTTTAACTGAATGCAGCAGCTGCTGCTGCTTGGCAACAGCTTCGCCCACTGGCGACTGGCGACTGTTTTTGGGCAGGTCGAGGAGCCGACAGAGCGTTAAAACGCACACGTTGACAGCTTTTTGCAAGTGACGGCAGTTGTTGTCTGTCTGTCTGTCTGTTAGTCCGTTGTTGGTTGGTTGCAAGTCGCTTAATGTGCGATTCTTATCAGCAAGATATAAATTGTAATTATTGCATTGTGCCATTACTGTGGAAGGGCAACAAACGGCGGCGGCGGCAGCGGCAGCGGCGCTTATCAGTGGCTGCCACAAAGAAACCATCGACGGCGATGAGGTACATTAGCAAAAACTTGCAAATGAGTGTCGAAATAAAAACGTGCAACACACAGCCCTCCCTCCACCTACACACCAGGGGCAGGCACAGAGGGTGGTTGGGCTGAAGGGGGGGAGGGGGACAAGTTCACCTGGTGCGACTGCGCATTGTTTGTTGGCTGGGAAAAACAATGAAAAGACAAAGCGAAACAAATTGCTCAATGTTGTTCCCTTTGCTGTTGTTGTAGTTGTTGCTTTTCGCGCTTTAACACTTTTTTGTAGTTTTTCTGTGTTTTTTTGGCTCGCTCAGAAAATTGATGATGTTGGCAATGACGCTGACGACGTCAACGTCAACGTCGACGAGGACGTTGAATTATGGCCTGAACTCAGCTGCGACAGCTGCCACAAAACTGCAGAGAAAGCGAGAAAGAGAGAAAGAGAGAGATAGAGAGAGAGTGTGTGTGAAAGAGAAAGGAGTAGTTGGCTGATTGACCACCCAGCGCACTGAACCCATTAGGCACTATCAAAAGAAAATACATTTTAATTACCACGCAAGTGATGAAAATCGCTGCTGGGCGCTGCGATTGGGATTGGAATTTGGGCATGGCTCTGGGTCAGGGAATGGGTCAGGGAATGGGTCAGGGAATGGCTCTAAACTCTGGGATCTGGGTGGCAAGCGCGTTAATCAATAAAATGCCGCTCTCATCGATATTGGGCGGCGTCCAACGGTGCGTATGAAATTGAAAATCAACCACACGACCACACAAGCAAAGGGGGCGCCTCCCCTCCCTCCATTCCTCTCTCTCTCTCTCTCTCTCTCTTTCTATGCTGCACTCTGGTGATGACGTTGATGGAGCTGTCGATGATGCATTGCACTCGCGCCCAACTCTGGTCCACACACATTTTGGTAGTTGTTATTAACTGTTTTGTTGTTTGGTTGCCGTTGCGGCTTTGATTGATGCCCCCACGCCCCAGACGCCGTCAGTCGAGTACAAAACATCAGGGCCATGGCCAAAAGCAGCGGCAGCAGCGCCTTCTGAATCGCCTTCGACTCGACTCGACTCGACTCGATCGGTCATGGCCCGATAATTGAAATATGTTTCACTGGTCGCGATCTCAGATCAAAGAGCCGAGTTCAAGTTAGAAAAGAGCTCAGTTCAGCTGCCATGATGATTTGATTAATTCGAATTGGATTCTTTCACAGCGTTTACATTTCGAATTTCGAACCGATCCATGTCTGGGATTGGTGTTGATAGGCTTCTCTCAATCTAATTAAATCGTATAAATGCATCACATTGTTCACCTTAACTTTGAATGAACTGGAAAGCAGTTTGCCCGAGTGTGTGGACCATAATAAATTCTGACACCGCATAAGTGAAACAAAAGTGCGTAAGTTTTGACAACTTTTTTGAGGGGGGGGGAGGCAACAACGACAAACCAAATACCTGGAAAATATGGCATTAAAGAATCATAAATAAATTTTCCCACAGAGCACCACATACAGAAATCAACAGAGCATTCGTTGAAAAAGATATGATGGACTTATAAATACCCTGTTATATGTTTGGAAATGGATAATTAGATAAAAGAAATTTCTGTATGACTAAATAGATTGGGATAATCTTGAAAATTGAAAATTGTTTATCCTTACTTTTGTAATATTTTTTATGATTAAAGATAAAAAAGCGAAAATTATCTTTCGATTCGAGCACACTATCAAATTGTTTAATTCCTATATTAACTATTTACTCAACCTTCATTCATAAATATACTCCTTGTATGCGACTTTGATTGCTGGGTATTATGAAAACGAGAAGCGGCCGAGAAACTTTTGTAGTACATGAAAATGTCATTCGCATAACATAACCAAAGACAACAACCACAACAACGGGGAGAACAACAAACAAACAATGATGGTGACAACCAGTGCTGCCAACTTAGCTTTTTTCCCGTCAAATCTGGTTGTTTTTGAAGACCAATTGCGGGAAAAATTTGTGAATTGCGGGAAGCGGGAATTCTGGCTTTTTTAGAAATGCATTTGGCTTTTTTTCCGCTTTTTTAAATGTTGCCACCAATTTCATGAAAATATGTAGCAGTACGGTTGTCACTTGCAAGAAAACAAATTTGGTACCAAAAAAACACTTGAAAATCTGTAAAAAAAAGTTTACTAACTCGCTAAACATATACCATGCATGTGTGTAAGAGTAGCAGCTTAATCATATGTTTTATCGATATTTGCTAATACCACCACCACTACTTTAAGGCAAACTTTACCATAAAAGATGCGCGTATGTGTGATTTACACATATTTTGCTATGCCAAAATAATATAAATAAAAATGCCGTGATGCTTGGTGAAAAAACCAGGGATTTAACTCATGGCTTCGTAGGGATGACACGGACGAGAAAAAGTCTATGCATCTACTGCAAGACCACATTTACTGCACAGCAAAGTTTTTTTTTTTTTTTTTTTTTTTTTGCGTGCTAATGCAACCACTTATATACACACAAGTGCGATGGGAGGCTTCCAACAACAAAATAAAATAGATCGCGAAGAATTAGACGACTTGCTGAAAATCTTATAAATAACACATATAAATCTTTTAAATTAAGACCATAAAAAGACGCTTTTTTTGCGCTTTTTTTTAGAATATTTTCAGCTTTTTTCTCCCTTCTCTCCAGCTAAAAACAGCTTTTTTTCCTGATAAAAAATTGGCAGCACTGGTGACAACAACGTAACGACGCACAAAAGTTTCAATCTTCTCTGTGCTCTCTTTTGCCCCTACCCCTCCGACACCCCTCCCACCTGCTGCACACACTCTTAATGACATAGTTGGAGCCAAGTTGGTGGCACCTTTTTGTTGTTGTTGTTGTTAGTGTTATTGCTGTTGTTTTGTTAGTTTGAGATAACAGACAACAAAATGTTTGATGTACTTCAAACTTAATGTTTTGTAGGGTCAATTTTGGTAGCAGGCTTTTGGTTTGGCAATGGCTTTTAGCCATGGTTTTATGGCCAGTATTTTCTCTAATTCGCCTGAGCGCATTACGTGGCTTTGACCTTTTTGGCTAATCGCAAGCACTTGTGATTAGTTAAGAGCCGCCACGGAATCGCAGTGCGCAGTGCCCTTTAACCTTTTCACACGCTCCAAGTAGTTTTTGAGCTACCATTTCAATTCCAGTTCAAGTTCCAGTTCCAGTTCGAGTTCCCCTTTTGACTTTTGTCATTCAGATCAACTTTTTGTGTGTGGAAATTATACAATTAAGTGCTACACACTTTTGCTTTCAGGGTACATCAACAACGATGACTCTGTCTGTCCGTCCGTCTGTCTGTCCGTCTGTCTGTCATTGTTGTTGGGACAAGCCCCAAGACCTTATCAAAAGAACTTTTAGCCGCCTCATTGAAGCCATGGGCCACAATATGAAATTGTTTTCCCACGCAAATTAACACTTGACTTTGTTTTCATATTTGCACAAGATGACTTCATTTTCTTTAGTTTTTTAAATATTTTATTGCTGTTGACTTGGTCTACAGCGTCCGCTCCCCCCCGTTTGCCCCTTTACTACTCCTTTTATCTACCAACTCCTCGCTCGACCAACAGTTGCTGCTGTCTCATTGTTGTGGGTGCCGCATTTTCGTTGTCATTGTTTCAAAATGATGTGTGTATTTGTTGTGTTTGCATTACCACTACGATTTACAGTCACTTGCATTGTCGATGACTCGACGTGTTTACTTACAAGTTTCGACTCTAAAGCTGGCCAGGAATTCCAACACAACTCCATTTACTTCAGTTATTAAAAAAACGTATCACAAATACAGTCGAACTTCCCTAACTCGAATCACCATTATCCGAGAAAAAAGTTCGAGTTAGGGAGACTTCGAGTTAGGGAATTTTTTTTTTTTATTTTTTCAAATCAAACTACAATTTCATTCATTCATAAATACATTTCAAATTGCAAACTTTTCTTGTTATTTTCAACAAAAATAAATTCCAGTTTGTTCAAGACCTGTCGATATTCTCAAAAATAGGTTTTATCGTTCTTTTGCTGTATCCAGAAGAAGTTCCCGATTCAAATGACATAATTAATTTTCCATTTTTTAATATAATGAAAACTGTTTTCGATGAGATACCATATTTTTCAGCCACTTCAATTTTTTTGGTCCACTTTTGAATTTTTTAACAAATAATTTTAAAGATTTCTTAAAGAGATAAACATTTTAATACACGTGCTGGTGCCATGGTAAATAATCTTGCACAGATGCGCTGACAGAGAAGTACATTACAAACATCTTTCCTAAAGCAATTTCACAAGCTTAAGTAATTTTTGATGCAATATTCTATCATATACCATCACCATATGTTAATGTACATCAATATTACGTATCAAAACGAGCCGGTAACAAAAGCATAAAATAGAAACGAAAAAAAAATTCAAACTTTATTGGGGATTTTCCCGAAAAATTCGACTTACAGAAGTACGGGCCAATATTTTTGTTCGAGTTAAGGAGAAATTCGAGTAAGGGAAGTTCGAGTTAGGGAAGCAGATTTTTATGAAATTTGCTCAGTAAACGCTATTGCCACTCGATTTTGTTCGAGTTAGAGAAAATTCGAGTTAGGGAAGTTCGAGTTAGAGAAGTTCGACTGTATATGATAAAATAAATGTGAAAATAATTCGACTATTAACTCGAGCTTTGTGAATTTTTATTATTTAAATGATAAAATGCAAATTTATCAGTAAAAATAAATAATTCAAATGTATATTCACCGATAAAAAAAACTGTTTTCAAAAATTTAAATTATTATTCAAAATATTAAATAAGAACTAATTAATTAATATTTTACTTTTGAGCTTAGACAACTTTCAGTGTTCTTTATTTTCAGTTTTAAGAATTTAATCTTATTGTTGGACCTTTTTTATCATCAAAAACATAAGCGTATGTTCAATTTGATTTTGTAAACTCAATTGATAGTGTCACTTGTCCGTTTATTGCTTGCTTTCGATATCAATTGCGAGAGAGGGAGAGGAGGAAAAGCGTTTGAGAAACGATAGAGAAACTCGTTGCGCCAATAGAAATCGCAAACTTTTTTCTTTACCCGAACAAATCATGGAGAAAGAAATGTGCAAGGACAAGTTGCACTTGCAGTTGAGTCACTCGAACCAAAATAAATTCAAACTTCCTGGGCAAGGACTTGTTCCACTTGACGCAGTCCAAAGCCGGGACTTGGCTTGCATGTGTGCAAAGGGGGGAAGAGATTTTATGCGCAAGAAATAATAAAATTGCATTCTCGGCAAGTTCTTGTTATTTATCCGGACAAGGACAATAGAAAGGACTTGTTTGGGATTGAGATATGATAGCAGTGGATGACACTCGTGTCACTCGCCCGGCATAAGCACAAGGAACATCTTTTCTCCGTGCTCGTCTCTCTCTCTGTCTCCAGCTCAATGTCTTTTCCTGGCTTTGTTTTCCCTCGAAGCTTTTTGCTGCTATTGGATTTGAAGTGAGTTTGAGGAACTTGCATAGCCTGCAGAGATTTACCGACAAATTAGCTTCATTATGTGAATAGTAAGGATTCTTTCCAGAGACTTTTGCTCAGAGTTCGCATTGTTATGCAAAATCTCACATTTTTCTTTATAATTTTCATTTCGTTGTGCATTATGCATATTACTGCATAGGTTTTTTATTTTTCTCTGATTCCGCAGCTCGCATTTCGCTCAATCAGCGCTGAAATTTATTATGCTCCATAATCATTTGTCATCTTTCCATTCCATTTTCCATTTCCATTTCCATTTGGCGCCCGCAGCGAGCGCATTAAAATTTTTCGCAACATTTTTCACGAATTCAGCAAAATGGCGACTCTGGAAACGGAACTCGATTCATTCTTCCTTCTGTCCTCCCCAGAAAAGAAGCATATCCAACTAGGAGAGAAGCGACCATGCAGCAGAACTGAGCATAGGTCATAAATTTCCGGAATATTGTTAAGAATATAACAATTACTCTTCACATTCCCTCTTTACTCTGCCCCTCTGTCCCTCAATGTCTGTCTGCGACTCGCACTTCAACATTTTTTATTGTACTGCGTTTTTATGGATGTCCAAAAGCTGCCAACACAGCTACAAATAAACCTCACGCCCTCTGGCGGCGGTCATTTGCATGGTCAGTTATTAGTCGGGGATTTACCAATGGGGGGAAATACCAGACGGCATATGCTCGCCCTTTATTTTATATTCCATCGTATTTGGCATATTGCTGTGATTAAATTATTGTCATTCCTGTACCCGCAAAATGCTATCGGATATACATTTATACAGTCATACGTTCCTATAAAGGCCTGAAGAAAAATTGATCAAAGAGAATAATGTATTGAAAATAATTCGATATAGTATAGTGTACTTTTTGATGTAAAAGTTTAAGATTACAGGTAAAACCTAATATCATCCCCCATTCTATTTATTTCCTTAACCTATCTACAAGTATAAATCTCATATATTTCATTTCTTATCCCTTATATCACTTGCAAATCGAATTATATTGTACAATTCATTGCTATTCCGTTATATATGGCTATAATGTATGGTGTGTTTTCTTTACATTCTCCGAGTTGGTTCAATAAATTTCAAGACAAATTCAACCACGATAACAAATTTTCTCGCATCATTCTCTGCGGTGCTTGATTCTGGGTTCGGTTTTTAGTTCTTTGTATGCATGCCAGGCGCATTCCATAAGGAAATATTCATAATTCATGCATTCGCAAATAAAAATAAAAAAATATAAAAGAAGAAGGAAAACCAATGAAAACATTAACAACAACATATAAAATATGAGTGGGAGAATGTAAATCGCTTTCCATAATTCATCGAGCTGTGTTCGACTCTCAGTGAACATCTCTCTTTCTCACTGTGGCCTTCTAGCGAAGGGTCGTAAAACGGCGACGATTTCCAAGTCCCTGTCCCTGTCCCTGTCCCTGTCCATGACGTTAACGTTAAGGTGCGTGCCTATCCTCTCGATATTTCTTTATGGTCGCGTATCGTAAAACTAATGAAATTTCAATTCGAGTGACGCGCCAGCCATTCTATGCCACGCCCTTCCCTGCCCTGCCCCTGCCCCTGCCCTTCCTCGGGTCCAAGTCTGACGTTGCCGGGGTTAAAAAGAATTCCACGAAATATTCGCGCACTTGCCACACAGTTGAAATTCATAAATTTTCAAACGCTTTTCCCACCATCGCCACCAGAGACAGGACACCGGCGAAAGGTTGGGCAACGGAAGCAGGTCCGGTCCAGGATGAACTCGGCAACGACAGGTGAATTTATGATGAAGTGAGTCGTCAGCGTCTTTGTTCCCGTCTACGCAGCTCGCGTGTAAATTATATTAAACAAAAAATACAGGTGATAAAAACGAAAGTAATTCAAAATCTGCGTGTGTGTGGATTCTAAATTGTTACAACTCACGCCCTCACATGGAGGTAAGAGAAAGAGAGAGAGATAGAGAGAGAGAGATTTCTCCGACCCACAGATTTATATCGTTAAATTTATGATCCTGTTAGCGCCACTGCTCTCGGTTATCTTTATTTCTGTATCTGTATCTGTATCTATATCTCGTGTGTAGCATTAGAATCAACATCAGCTTGAGAGGAACTTGTTTATGGTCTAACGGACAGAATAAGTAAAATGTAATCTCTTCATTGTCTTACCTGATTTTCACCTTTGTTGTTGATATGTTTTGATTTACAGACTTGGGGGAATCCCTGGAACTTCTGTTTGTGTGTGTGTGTGCGAGCTAGCCTCACTTTTTACTTTTGTTCTCAATTTGTTTCACAGTCGGTTATTGGGCCAAGAGCCAAGTCATAATGAACACTTTAAATGGTTTTCTTCTGTTATTAATTTTGCAGATTAGTTTTACATAAAATGATGAAGAATTTAGAAAACTTATCCTGAGTTTTTCATCGAAATTATAAAATAATTTTAAAGAAAGATTTATATTTAATTTAATAAGAAAGAAAAAAGAAGAATATATAAGTACTAATACTAATACTAATTCATAAATTAAATAAATAGCAATTTAAACATGGCCTCTTTCTAAGTTTTAAAAACAATCAATCCTAACCCCATTTCAAACAATGTTGTAGTCCCTACCATATTATTATCTAAATAGGGATTCGTTTTTTGCAACTGTCATATGAATCAATTTTCACAGCACATTCCGTGTTAATCTTTAATGGAATCTTTAAGGCTTTAGCACATGTCGCCATATTGTCCTTTCGCATGTGACAACGGTAATCGACGCCATTTTGTTTGGTATGGCAGCCCGGACACACGCGACGTCATTTGCAGTTTATGAACTTCCTGCAGAAATTTTGAGTTTAATTTGTTTATGCATTTCGCTTAATTAAATTGCACTTTACTCTATTCATTAGCTGGTGGACTCGGGGAGGGGGCGGCGAATTGAAAAAATTAGCCAGCGGAAATGGCATCGACACGCGATTTGGCGATCAAGTGCAGTTAATGGACACAAGGATACACACGTTAAGTAAGTGCAACTCCGAAGCTATCCATTTACTTATTCAGTTACACTCCCTCGTGTTTACATTCAACGCTGTAATTAAGGAACAACTCTGTAGTTGCCACCCAGAAACACCCATTCGGCCATTCATCCATTCACCCATCCACCCACAAGCTCACATTCACACCCACACTCACACTCACACTCTTGGAAGAGTGTGTGGGCGTGGCCAGTGCACACAGTTGCAATTAGGCCTTGTTGGCATGCGGTCCGCTCCATGAAATGCTCGTCCGTCCGTCCGAGATGCGAGCGGTTACATGGCCACGGCTTCAGCGTTTGTTCTGCTGCGGCTTGTTTCGCAGAGGTTTTCTCGAATGTACGGATGAGGTGAGACGTGCCTTTTGAGAACCATTAACATTGTGTAAACACAATGGAATAATGCTGGTTTTAAGACAGACTCCAACATTTAAAATTAAAGTAGTAACAGCAATTTGATTTAGTATTATGGTACTATATTATTCTGAATAAAATTAATTTTGGGTATCTTCTTACAAAAGATAATTAGTACTTCAATCAACTAGATCCAGCCGTTATTCTTTTAATAATTTAATATTATGAAGATGACCAAACTTATGATGTATTTTCGATCTGTGATATTCCAGCTAGAAAACGGATTGAGTATCAATTACATTTAATTACATGTTTAATCTATTTTCCCAATCACAAAAAGGGCTATTTCTTTGATTTTGACATAATATTAAATTCAGTTAATATAAAATTCAAATTTAAATGAAATTTGAAAACAGTACTCCACACTCAAATTGTTTTTTAAGCAATGTATGCAGTGTTTAGTTTAAATTACAAATCTTGTTTACCGATATGAGATAGAGGTCTGCATGGTTTCACTCACAGCATAAGTCAATTTGAATGGATTCGAATTGAATTGAGTTGAGTGAGTGCGAGGCACGCAATGAAGCGCATAAGTATCAAAATGAGTGCGTGTTATTTCATACCATACGGCACTCAGTAAAATGAGTGAGAATAAATAAAGCGTAAAACGGAATGAGCATTTTGGCAAAGCCTAAGACACGCGAGTTACTCATATTGTTCTGTGCACTCATTTCGTTTCGGGGAAGCAAGCGGCCAGCAGAAAAGGGACGGGGAAAAAAGACAGACGAGACTTTTTGTTTTTGCACGCGCATTTTCTTGTTTATTTTGTGTTTTTGTTGTTGTTTTTTTCGTCTTTTTCCTTATGCACGACAAGACAACAACAATTTAAAGGTCGGTATGGCATTCGAATGCACTCAAAACCTAAACTCTTATTCTCACGCATTCCAACTCATTCAATTCCTTGTTTTTCGTTTGAACATTGTGAGGCCGAGTCTTACGCGAGCGCATTTACTCACTCAAACATGTTTAGCTTCGCATTCAATTTCACTCAGCACATTTTCAGCATTGTTAATTCGAACATGGTTTTTTTGCCATTTATGCAGACCTCTAATATGAGACTATCATTTAATGCGTTGCTTTAAATCTAGAAATTAATTTCGACCCGAAATTGCAACGTGCATATGTAGACAATGATTTCATGCTTCCCTATGTCTTTCTCTCTCACTCTCTCTAGTTATCTCTTTAGTCTATCTACATATATAGTACTCGGCTCACTCACGCGCTCAAAATGTGCGGTTAGTAGCGCTTTGTTCTCACCTCGGCGCACACATTTCACTCGTATCGGCGCTACGTATCTTTAACAAAATTGCCAAACCGCAGCTACAAACTGCAGCCAGGTTTAGACAGAGAGAGAGAGAGAGAAATAAGAGGGAGGGATGTAATGTGATACTCGATCTGATATGCGACTTCTGATTAAGCCAAGGCAACCGCAAAGTCAAAACTCACAGCTTAGCAGCGAACACTTTTCATTCCTTTCAATTGAAGTTGAAATTGAATTGGGAATTGCTTAAATATTTATTCAAGTCGCACTCTCTTTGGCATTTCTCATGCATTGGGATTTGCATTTGGCATGCTCTCATTTGGCGTATTATTTTCATACAATTTTCCGGACAATTAGACATGGAAATGCAAATCCCTGGGAGCTCATCTCTTCACTCTGACAAGCAGCTCCTTTGGGATTTTCCCTACACATGCAGTGCACTTGCTACTTCTTTTCATCTAGCTTTTTGGCAAGTGGATAAGTGGAAGATAACTCTAGACTCAGGCGAATTCAAATGCTGTCAAAGTTGCGGGGGGGAGGTGGCAAGCCTGAGATACATTTGTATCTATAGCTTTAGTCAGTCGACAGTGCCTTATTGCCACTCGAAGATAAAAATCTATTTCAGTTGGGTGGGGGAAAAACTTGAAGTCGACGTGCGAGAAAGTTTCCGCCAAAATTTTATATTTATCTGCCCTACATTGCCTATGTGGGCGGACTGGCATTGGTGGGCGTGGCCGTGTACCAAGCCAAAAATTCTCATAGGTTGCTCGTCATCATCATAAAAAAACAAGACGAAACAACGGCAAAAGTTTTTCAATTTTTGTTCCAACTTTTACCCACTTCCATCGCTTGCTGCTCCTGTCGCTGCTCCTGTCGCTTTTCCTGCTCCTGCTCCTGCTCCAGATTGAATATCCTTGGCGTAGGTGGTGTAGCTTTAGGCCAAGTTGTGTAAACATTTGTAGTTTACTTTCAGTTGGCAGTCTCGTAAAATCTGTCCGATTCGTTTCGTTTCGGTTTCGTGCTTGAATTGTGACCATTTTGTATCTGGCTCGTTGTTCAGACGCTTTTGGGTCGACTTTTCCCATCAACTAACTTGTCGACCCGTTTGTCGTTGTTGTTGTTGTTGTAGCGGTTATTATTCTTTTCTGGGGAAAAGTTAAGGCTGTTGTGGCAGTCTGCTTCAATTGAATTAGAAAATTATCCTAAAAGTTATATGGCATTAAACGATACCATAGAAAAGGGCGGTTTTTTCGTTGCGAATCTTGGGAAATTGGGTAGAAAATTACATTTTTATTTTACTTTCAGGCAAGTAGATTAATGTTGGAATGAACTGAAGATTTGTTTTCCCAACTGAATTATAGAACATTAAGGAAGAAGCAAATGTGTAATATAAAAAGGGAATAAGCCCGGTAGAAAATTCGATATCAAAATGAGATAATCTTTGAAAATCTCGAGATATGATAGCTTGTTTAATAAGTAAAACTCTGAAGCTATTTGTTAGTCATACATTTTCAATACATACTACCTATACGTATGTATAAATGTGCTGGAAAACAAGTTTTTTTTTTTAAATACATAGCTGTATCCAAAGTTATTTAAACAAAAATTGATAAAGATAATATAGCATGAAAGGTAATCAATTTCTTTAAGTGTAGTTTCTATAATTGGAATCTATCAGACTGAAACATAGATAAATATGTGGTTTGAATGTATATATTAGTTCAATTTATTTCAGCTGACATTTGCTGACGTCGAGAGCATAGAATTACAGTTAGTGTCAGGGGTCAGCTTGATTTAACCTTTTTTGAAAATTAATTAAAATCAGTCAGCAGTCGCAAAATACTCGCTTTGCAGTTAGCTGCAACTTTTGGGCTGTGGATAAAGCACATAATCATCAATTATTCGCACAATTAACGCAAACAAATAAATATTCTTAATTTATTGTGTTTTTCGAATCGGGCTCGGCCACCGCCCACAATGAAGGCATCGGTAGTGGCATCGGCATCGGCAGTGGCAACAGCATTGGCATCGGAATTGAATTTGGATTGGGAGATGGAACTGGAGGGGAGGGCAGTGTAGGAGGGGAAGGCGAGTGCAGACACCACAGAGACCACAGCGCTACGAAAATATTAAAAATAAATTTCAACCAAAATAACAAACACACAAATTTTGGACGCATTCACGGACAGACGAACTTGGATACTTGGATACGAGTATCAGTCGGTGGAGATTGAGATTGATGTTCATAAATTAATTCTCTGTTGTCGTCGAGCGAAGAGCTGATCGTCCATGGCGTCGTCGCCCCCGCTCCTGCCACAGCCAGGCGATAAATTTCATAGATGCATTTGGTAATTTCAATTTGTTTTAATGTCGTTGCGTGCAAAGTAGACACATATAATTTGAGGTTTATTGGCCGTGCTGTGAGAGGAATCAGCTTTGCTTTGCTTTGCTTTGCTCTGCGACTATTTTTGGCAGGCCTCGTGGGACGCGACCCTCACAATTGTCACTGCCTATTAGCCAAGAAGAGAAAGGGAGAGTGTGCGAGAAAGAGAGAGACAGAGAGGTGGAGAGCTGTCGGCAAAGCTTTTGAACTCACAAGGGCGGAAACGGAACTTCCCCCTGAAAAAGCTGAAATTGTGACATGCATTCATAAATTGTTAATCTTCATTCGGTTCTCTGTGCTACAGTTAAGTTATATAATCGTACTCGCATGATATCGGGAGATCATAAATCACATTCAGTTGAGGTGACACATCTTCAGTTCGATTGTCAAAATTGTGTCGGGTTGTTTTCGTTGTTCTCGCCAGCGGAAGCTGCGGATTGTGGTGATTATTTGTGTGGTTAGCCACATTGGCGCCATCATCAATTCTCTGGGATTAGGCGTAGCACAACAGCATAGACAGAGCCCCAAAGAGCTCCATCATAATTAATAAACTGAACGAAAGCTCTAGCGTTGTGCCTGTCCTCAGGCTCTGACTCTACACTGAGAAAAATTTGGTGTTTCATTTCGATCTTTGAAAATATTTAGATCATCAGAAAACTTTTTTACATACACTATTACTTAAATATAATTTAACTTACCTATTTAAATGTCTTAGCATTTATATTAAGATCAGACATTTTTTATTTAAATTGTAGACTTATTTTATTGTTCTGTGTAGCGACTGGAGTCTGTTTATGGAACTGGGGTCTTGGGTAAGGGTCTGGAACTGGAACTGGAACTGGGCCTGTTCTATTGGTGTCATGTTTTATTTCAACATAAATTTTACGGTACATTCTGCAGACATTGTTGTTGTTGTTGTTGCCCTGTTCTTGGCTGCTGACACCATCGACACGATAAATGAGAGGGTTGAGGGAGAGAGAGGGGGGGCGGCTGAGAGGTAAAGGCAGAAGGGGGAGTCATCTCAATGTTACATGTACGACCCATAAAACAACGTTATTTGTTTCGCCTGGCAATGTCATCACAGCCACGTCGCCATAGTTGTCATTGTTGTTGTTGTCGTTGTTGTTGTTCATCTGGTTGTTGTTCATCTTGTTGTTGTTTTTGTTGTTGTCTGTAGTTCAGCGCCATAATCACCGTTTAGAGCCATTTTCGCTGCTTGGGTGTCCGAATTTGCTGCGGGTTCCACCCGGGTCAACTCTGTTTCAGTCTGAGTCTGAGTTTGAGTCTGAGTTTGAGTCTGAGTTTGAGTCTAGCGGCCCTTTGTCGACGGTGAGAAAATCGCGCTTACCGTTGCCCATCCACGTTAGAGACAGAGAGAGGAAGAGAGGTGTAAAGTGACGGATTTAATTTAGTTGTCACCGACAAAGTGACGGCCATTCCGTGGGGTTGTCGGTGTTGCCGGCGTTGCATTTCCTCAAAATTTCCAGCCGTTAAAAATCTGAAATGCTGCTTAACGTTTTCATTTCTATGGCATTTCTAATTCGACGTCTCATTTATGAAGTTGACCCCTTCCTTTCTACACTGACCATGGGGCCAGCAAACAACAAACAGGGTCAACTGCCCAGCGCAACTTGCAACTTGTTTCATTTACTTTCGGACTTCATTTCTTTTCATTAGCCGCTCTCCATCTATGGGGCCTGTTCGACTAAAGTCATAAAATGTAACTGGTTATTGCCGCCAACAACGTTGCGTTAATGTTCTCATATCATTCCCATGTACTACCAGTTACTTACTAGCCCCCTCTGTCCGCCCTTGCCACAATGTGTGTTACTGTGTTACACTCACTGAGAGTCGCCGACTTTTATTAATGAAAAATGCAAAAGTTTTTTGATTTGCTTTTTTTTTGTTTTGTTTTTTTTGTTGTGCGTGTGGCCCACATTAAGTGTAGGCAGCGGGGGAAGGTCAAGGGGTCAGCGAAAAGTGGAAAAGTGAGCGGGAACAGTTGAAGACGAGTTTAATAATTATGAGAACAGTCTAAATGTCGATCTAGTAATTTGGATTCATCTCCGACTTAAGGCATTAAGGCATTTCTCTGGCTGAAATAAAGTCACAAATAAAAGTAAAAACATTGTAAAAATTCTTAAATGTAATAAATAAGATTTATCTGCAATTACATATTTTTTAAAATGCTCTATATGTAAATATAACTTAATTAAAAAATAATAATTTAATTCAAAAACTGAATGATAAAGGCCTATTTTTGTATAAGCAGCTTATCAGATATTTGCATTCAAAAATTAGATAACCCAACTATAGGTATTTTCTTTTAATTTATAGTTTATTATATTATATATAATATTAAATTTTATATTGCTTCAAAAGATTATAGCACACATTATAGCCTACAGTTAACTAAAAATATAGTTACTCCGTCAAAAAGTAAAATGTCTACAATTTGTCACTATTCTCTATTCCAAATATTGACTTTTGACTATCACTTGTTCAGTTCCTCGTAAGTATTTATGGATTTTAAAGCCTTTCACCGCTGTAGATTCTCAAATGAATCGAGACGTTTTGCCGTTTATGATTTGTGAGGTAAACAAACTGTTCTCTCACTTATTTATGAACATATGTACATAAATATGTACTTGCTTATATACTTGGTCTTACTTAGTTGCAGAAATCATAAAAAACTCACACACATTCTTTGTGGTTGAGGGGGTCCCCCTTTCCCAGTCTAAGAAATACTCCCCTGCCAACGGAGTGCAATGGAACTTACAGTTGGAAGAAAAAATCCAACTATAAACCGGCATTAAAACTCGAAAACAAAATTAAATCTCGACACCCACGAGAGTTTTTTTTGTTTTGCTTTGTTTTTTTTTTTATTATTCTTCTTCTTGTTGTTCACGCTGTTGTCATGTCGTTGACAACACTGGCGCATGTTAATTATGCGACTACGAACTTACCTACATATGTACGCCCAGCTCCTCCCCCTTCCCCCCGCCTCAGCGTCAACTGGCAACTGTCAGATGTGGGCCGCGTCCGAGCTGAAAAGACCTTGACTCTTTGGAGATCTCGATTCGATTTATACAATTTTTGATTCATGGCGTCTGTGCCACCTCACTGAGTACCCCTCTTCCCCCCTCACCCCTCTTAAATCTCTTGTTCTTATGCTATTTCGACTCATTTCGTAGGCAAGCCATGTCGCAAATATGGCCAGAACCGGGCACAAGAATTCCAATTCAATAAGCGATTTGCATACATTTTTACAGGTCGATCATAAAAGCAGCTGCTTATCGTATAAGGTGGGATTAGGCAGCAGCCACAGTTCAGTCTTTGATATCTTTCCCCTCACCTCTCGATCGACACCTTTAAGCCACAAAACTAATAAGCTGGCGTCCGTTATGGGCCGTTAGCCGAGTGCCAAGTGTCGTGGCTAATGGGACAGCCGATTGACAAACTAACTAAGTGACTAACTGATTGAATAGACAGAGAGAGGCAGAAAGAGAGTGAGAGAGTGAGCGTGGGATGGCGTTGATTGACGGCCATCGATAGGCCAAATAGGGCCACCTATAGACACACACACATACATGTGTATGTAGAGTACATGTGTTAGACGTGGCCAACTTGGACCGCAGATTGCAGCAAACATTTGCAAATTGTCTCGTTCGATTTCATTTCGCTTCTGTCGCGCGGGCCAACTAAAAATACATGACAGATCACACCGCCTGAAACATCGTACGATTTTGTGTATATAAAACAAGATAGCAAAGTCAAGTACAACATGATGAGGCTCAAATACCCTTGAGAATAATACTTGATTTACAAACAAAAATAAACAAAGTATACACTGTATAAATTTAATTTAAATATATTTAAGTTGTCATACTGAGTACATATTTAGTTTGTAACATATTTTTTTAATGATAGAAAGTGTTCAATATTTTTGAAAAGTTGTAAAACATTTTAAACTAAATTTCAAAAATCAAACAAAAGAACTTTCCAAAGAGATTGTCTTCACAAAAATGGTTGCGAATAGTGTGACTACCCCTTGTTAGTCTAGGGTATTATTATACCCATTATAAATATCAGCAACTGGTGCTACATCTATTTCGGGATCTCTGTCGCCTCAGTGGGCTGATCTGATCGCGTCGTCTGATCGTGTCGCATCTCATTTTGCTAAATTTAAATGGCCAAACATTCATAACGACATTCACTTTGTTTTCAACACACCCCCTCAGATTTGTCTCTTCTCATTTTCTTTTTGAAGATTTTGAAAATGTTGTGAGAATTTTATTATATTAATTTTCTTGTATTAGTTTTTAATGCGTCGCGTCGTCGCTATAATTAAAGTCGCCATAAAGCTGACAATATTTTAAGGCAATTCGCAAAGTGCGACAAATTAATGAATTTATGTGACAATTCCCGCCCCGCCACGCCCCCCGTTCCAAGACACGTTCAGCGACCTGGCAGCCACCTGTCTGGCCACTTTGTCGCTGCTTAAATTGTTTCAAATGTTTCAAATGTCGCCAGGCGCCTCATTGGCCCCTCCTCACCTTGGTCTCCCTCCTCGGTCGATCCTCCTGGCGTGGGCGACCCAACGACAACATTTTCAATTTGCTTTTGTCGGCCAGAAACCCAACAAAAATGTATATGCACATGAGTATATATATTTTTTTAAGATATTTATGAGTGCTTTGTATACTCGGGGGAAGTGTTAGAATGAACAAAGATTGTTGCACGTTTCTTGGAAATTTGGTTAATACATTTTTTATTTTTATTCATGGCCGAAAGCGAAAAGATTCGCACAGATGTATCCATCGGATTTGTCTAGGTGTTTGGCACTGTCCACACATTGAGTGCATGATCCTGATTCAGTTTCAGAGACTCTCTGCCTGTCTGAGTGTCTGACTGTGTGGCGTCTCTGATCCAAATCCGATTCCTGCCCACTGAAAGCGAATTCCAGCGACGACATCCTGGGAAAGTGAGTGGGCGTAGTCACAACTTGCCACAACTCGAGTTGCAGTTGAAAGAAACTAAGTAAATCAAAGTAAATCGAGAACCGGCCTCGACTCGCCCAACTCGTTCTGAGGCGCCACCGTTGAAGGCTTTTGTGGCACATCTACGATCCAGGGATCGTAGGGATTCTTTGTGACTGCCTTTGAGTTGAAGCTGAAAATTAATTGAGTTCAAATTTAGTCATCGTTTTGCACTCGATATGATGTTGCTTTCCATGTTGCTGTTTCTGTTGCTGTGGTTATTATTGTTATTTCTGTTGCTGTTGCTGATGTTATTTTTTGTGGTGTTGCTGTTGTTGTTGTTGTTCTTGTTGTTGGCCGCACGCGTTTCTGTAAACAAACAAATACAAAAACTCGGCAACAAACAAACGCGTGGCATCCACAGCAACAGCAACATCTACAGCCACATCCACATGAATCCATGGCACGACCTGGTCTGCAGCATCTTCCAGCTTTTTGCTATTTGTTTTCCAAACAAGACTCTTTGAATTGGGGCCCCCAGACTGAGAGGCGGGCAGCTTTCCCAACCCCTCCCCTTCCCTTCTTTATAGCTTCAGCCTTCAAGTGCGTTCAATTTTCAATAAATCCATAAAATTTACTTGCCAGCATTTTCACCACAACAACAAGAATTATAGAAGGATTCCTTCTCTGCCTCTGTCTCTGCCTCTGTCTCTGCCTCTGTCTTTGCCACAGTCACCGCAGCAGCAATGGCGAATGGTTGTGCCCCTTTCCGACTCCAACTTCTGCTCAATCTGCTGCTCCTTCTACTGCTCGGTGGTCGTTGCAAGGCAGACGCTTCACTGGCGTTGTCTGGGCTCCGGACTCCAACTGACTGCATTTTTGTTTTGGTCTGCACTGAGTAAACAATGCAACAATAACAACAACAATAGCAGCAACAACGGCAACAACAACAGCAGCCAACAGCAGATGCTATATGATAATGATTCACAACGCACAGTGGTGTACTTTTGGTCATTAACCGATGAGAAATAGGGTTTTTTAATTTAAGAACTCATAACATACAATGCATTATTGTTATGCCCATTAAATGAGCTATGGAATATCATTTACTTCAACAAAGATACGGATTTGATAAGCTTTACGAATTTGTACTATTTAAAATATAAATAGTAGTAGACAAATTTAGGTAAAGTTTCTCCTTCAAGTCTTTTACATATACACCCTGATTTTTATTCAAATCTCATGTTATTTAAGCTACAATTTATGGATATCTAAAATAATAATTGACTATATTTAGCCAAGCTGATGAAAAATTTAACCGATTAATTATATTTCGATTTGTTAAAATATATACATAGATATTCATTTCTTTACTCTCGTAAATATTCAAATTAGATAAATAATAGCCAATACCTTTACTTAAATATTGTTTTTTAAATTAATCTGCTATAATTTATCACTTTTGAAAATAAACTTTTAGGTTTAACATAAATATAAACATTTTATAATGCATAAATAAAGTATGTTTTTACTTTTGTCATTAAATACTATATTTTGTCATATTCCATACCCATGCAACCACTGTGCACTGTCAAAAAGACGTAACTATTGGAGAGACTCTGCTGGCTGTGTGATGGGAAAGGGGAACTGCTCTGATGGCTGTTGGAAGTTGGAAGTTGTGAATTTGTTGCTGGTTCCGCAAGCGAAGCTGCATATTTTGCATCTGTTGCTGCCACAGTTACAGCCACAGCCACAGAGTCAGCCGCAGACGTTGCCGCAGACGGAGACGCATCTGTAACTCATCATTTCAGAAATATTGCTCTTTTGCATACCTGATGCAACTGACACAGCACCCGCTGCCAGCAAGACTTTTCTTCTTCAACTTATTGTTGTTGCTGTTGTTGCTGTTGTTTTGTTGGGTAACAGAACTTAATTCTGTTTTATCAGAGACGCGATTTCAATCAACTTGGCGGGCAGTCGACGCCATCGCCGCCATCGCCATCGACGCCACCGCAGACATAATTTATAGCCACTTTTCGCATCGATTTTCATTTTTCGCATTGATGTTTTTGTTATCTCTCAAGCTGACTTGTTTTGAAGTTGACTGCCAGATGAAATGGGCAATGGGACTGGGAAGGAGAGTGAGATTGGAACTGAGACTGGGACTGGGACAACAGCTCTCGAGCGGAACAAATTGATTGCTGAATGGGCCAAAGTGATGTGCTAAAGTTAATTGGCCCAGACCATCAGACAGCTACACAGACAGACAGACAGGCAGATGTACATAGATACTCAGATACTGCCAAAAGTCAGGTACTTGCCAAAATGTTTAATTAATGCAAACTGAAATAACTCGAGGCGATCTTCGAGCACTTTGCGCATTAGACGCGCTGCCCGCGGGCCATAGACCAAAGGCATAGACATAGACATAGACACAGACATACATATAGACATAGGTATAGACCCCTGGCAGACTCCTCAGTCTCGCCAGCCGCAAAACCACTTAATCTACAACGTGGCTAAGAACATGTGAGACAATCGGACGGACACGGCCAGCCAGGATGGGTGGGTGCGGGTTATGCGATTTGGACGCTGTCAAATGTTGTGCAATTCTCGCCTTTGGCTTCGCCTCTTGGGTGTGGACACGAGTTGCAGTTGTTGTTCTTGTTGTTGTCCCTACACAAGAGCAGAAGTAAATTGAAAGTGCATAAGCTATGTGATGGTGTCTGTAACCTGTAGATTATATAGTTGAAAAAAAAATAAGAAGGCAAGCAATGACAAACCATTCTGAAAAGTATTAAGGTAAGTATAAATAAAGTGGAAAGTGCTAAAAACAAGACTAAATTTTCTAAATGAATCAAATTTGATAATAATCAATTCATCAGAAATCATTAACTAGTTGACAGGTTTGGTTTGCTGCTTTTGAATAATAATTTTTAGCAACCTAGTTTACTGAAACAACTTAAAACAAAGTAAGAAATAAATAATTTAATTGTAAGGATTATAAACAAAATAAAATATGTATAAATATGTGATGAAGAATTTTTATTTCTTATTATATCCTCGGTATTGTGAAGATTAAGAGTATCTAGAAACTCGTTGAAGTTGTTCCTTGTCGCTCTTGGCGTGGGTTGAAGTTGTTGCTGCTGACGTTGTCAGACTTTGTGGTGGGTGCAGCAGCAGATGAAGCAGAAGCAGCAGCAGATGAAGCAGCAGCAGATGAAGCAGAAGCAGCAACAGCAGCAGCAACAGCAGCTAAAAGAGTCAGAAACGAGTCAGTTTGTGGATTATCCTTTGTTACGCATCGACAAGCAGCCAGCCAGGAACATGAAATGCTTCTTGTTGTTGTTGTTGTTGTTTCTGCTCCTTCTCCGTCCATGCACCATGTTGACTTCGTGATGCTGCTGTTGTTGTTACTCTGGATGTTGTTGTTGTTATAGTTGCTGTGTTAGAGCCACGCACTTTGCCGAAAATCGAGGCTTAATTGCAAACAGTTTGCTGTTCAAGTGAAGTCTGATTGCTGCTCTTCGCGTTAATTGGGCTGGCGAACATTTGCACCCAGGCACTTTGATGCCTTGCCGATGATACTCGCACTCCACATTCACATTCGCATTCACATTCACATCGACATCGACATGGACTTGGACATGCAACCGCCGCCACGTCTGGGGGCAACACCATCGGCATCAGCACCGAAATTTGCATTTCAAGCAGCCCGCGATTTATGACCAGGACCGCAAGAGCGCCTGTGACGAATCCAATTATGAGGCGCGCCAGCTGCCAACTGTCCAATGAGCCAAGATGCTCATTGCCCGTTGCCTGATGTCGGTTGCCCGTTTCCAGTTGCCACTTGGCGGGTGCCATGTGCCTGATCCGATAATGCGCCATCAAATGGCCATAAATAAAACGCACAAAGCGGATTAAGCGTTTTGTTAACAGATTTATATTGAGCTGAGTTATGAGGCCACCGCTAAGCGGTGAACCAAAAAAAAAATAAAGAAAAATATCAGACGAAATGAGAATCGTTGGCAGCTTTAATTAGATGCATGGATTGCTAACGATCAATGAAATTAGCCGGCTATTTAACAGGGATAAACATGAAAGTACAAGGCAGTTGACAAGCCACTGGTCGTATGCGTAATATGTCAAATACTAGAATTACAAAGAAATTTAATAGATTACAGCTGAAGTATATTGAAGCATTCAAAAAACTAATACATTTGGTAAAGTTATTGTTTTAACAAAATATACAATATTATTTTAAGCTTTTTTATTTATTGTTTTTTTTGTCATTATTTATTCTTATGATTCTAAGAACTAGCTAAAATAAAAGAAATAGTTAAAAAATGACATTTTTGAATTAAAAAACATATATGCACAATTTATTCTTTGTCAAAACAATTACTTGACATACTTTTTACTGAATTACGAAAAATAAAGTCAATAATTTTTATCTATTTCTGATTTTCGATTTCCATCAATTGTTGGAAACATTTATCAATCGCTGTCGCTTTGGAGACTCTCCAGAGTTATCGACAACTGATGAATGTGGGTCTGGCTTTTGGTTTTGGGGGCTTGATCTGCGTCTGGGAGGGGTGTGCTCTCATAATGTCTGAGGCAAAATTACAGCCACCGAAAAATGCGGCAAGTGCAGCATGTGATAAAAACTTAACTTGAGTTGAAGTTGCCCGCGGGGCAGACAGAACCCAAATTGAGGCTGCTGCTGAAGAAGCCGCCTGGCAAGGAGGCAACCAGCAGGATCATCCTCGACAGACCCGCAGACGTGAACGTGTCGATCGTCAAGTGGAGCAAAAAAAACATGCGTCGATACCTTTCATTGAAATTGACGAGTGGCAGCCGCGTGCTGAGCGCCCATTACGTGGTCCCATCCCCATCCCCATCTCCAAACCAGAATCAAAACCAAAACCAAAACCAACCTCATCGATGAAGGCGGCAGCGGGCCAACGACTTTTGGCTGAGCGTCGAATTAACCAAATTACGGTGCTCGATGATCGTTGCCTGCTCAGAGTTGTGCCTCAAAGTTCATTGCTTGGCTAAGAAATGAGAGTTTTGGCCAGGCAGCTGCTGTTACTCGTAGTGGTAGTGGTGCAATTTGCCTTAATGCCAAGGATTAAGATGGCTCCAACCGGGCCGGATGCCAAACTGCAAACTGTTGACTCTTTTTTATTTGTGTCCACCCGGCGACTCTTGAAAACTTGTGCATGTAAATTTTTGTGCACTCTGCTGGACCATAAAACAGCCGTCAATTGTTTGGGGCATATGAGTTTCAAGTGGAGGATTAAAATAGAGAGAGAGATGAGTTGAGTTGAATGGATTTATGATCTGTGAGTTTAATCTGTGAGAATAAATAGAAGTTTCTTGTACCTACAATTTTGTATTGAACTAAACCTCAAAACCGAATTTTAACTTATTAATATTTTAAAATATATACTTAAACGATCTTTAACAACAATCTCTTAAAAGTGTATTTTTCTTTAATTATTTAAAAGTTATATTTTGTAATTACTAAGTGAACTTCTTGGGATCTTTTTCTTACCCTTTCTTTTCAGCTGTAGGGCATTTGCTTGTCAATCTGTTGGATTGAATCCCCTGCTTCTCGCATACTTACTACGTTTTTGCTGCTCTTCACATTTATGTGCCCTGAAATATTTTTTGAATGCAGATTTTTCACTTAAAATTATTTCAATTACGCGAAGTGCAGTGAGTTCGAGGCCGAGACAAAGAGACAAGGACTGTTGCCGTTTGTTCAGCTCTTTTTTTTTGTCGTCTTTGGCAGCTGCTGCCGCCGTTTCAGTTGTCGTTGTCATCTGCAGACTCAGGTTCAGGTTCAGACTCAATTGAAGCGTCTTCGACTTGGACGGCTGCAAGTAGATTAAATGCCACAACGCTTTCCGTCTGGGCCCAGAGAACCGCAAACAGACAAACTTGGTCAATTATTTTCAACGGCGAACACAAATTATTGATGCAGTCAGTGAAAGCGACGAGAGGGAGGAGCAGCAGCAGCAGCAGGAGCAGGAGCAGTAGAGATGGCCCAAGGCCTGGGCATACATACGTATGTACATACATATGTGGTCTACTCAACCACAGAACTCGAAGCTCGAACTTGAAGCTCATCAATCTGAACGACGACGACGACGACGTCGAGACAATGGACCAGGACGCGCCACCGCAAAGGTCTTCATTAAATTAGTGAAATGAGCACGTCGCTTGGATCTGGATCTGGATCTGGATGTGGATCTGTTGGGGAATGTGGAATGGATGAGGATAAGACTTGCCACGGCATTTAATGTCACAAATATTTGTTGTCAAATGTCGCCCGGTTTCTGGTTCTGTCAACGTTTCCAGAACTCGATCACCTGACTCTGGTGATGACTTAACGAGGATTTAAGCGTCTCGCTGACTAAAGAAGTTGCAGGTTGCAAGTTGAAGTTGAAGTTGCAACCAGTGGCTAGTCGTGTTGTTGCACACACATCAGTTGCACAAGTTGCATATAAAATTCGCATTCGGTTTGCTAAATTGGCTCGACTTGCTGGTGGGTCGATTGGGGGATTGAACCATCAATGTCTCGTCAAAAGCTGTGCCTCCAAGGAACGAGACGAGGAGTAGAGGGTACTATTCTTGTCTTTGTTGTTGCTACAGCAGAAATCGAATGCCGCAACAACAAAATGCAGCGATGAGTTATTAAATTTCAGTGCAAATACGGTCAGAAACGTTTACAATTTCGGCTTCTCTGTTTTGAACACCCTGTAAACTAAATATATTATGGGGTATAAGCAGTTCGTGCTGTACTATTCTAAAATAAATAAACTTACTTCTCTATAGACTATATATAAAATTCATAAATAATAATTTAAAATTATTTGAGCTCATTCTAAAGGGTATCTCGCTATCTATCAGCTTTATTGACTTGGCAAACTGCGACACGAAACCGAAAACCAAAACAAAAGTGAACCACAATCCACACCACTCTGCCCCACTCAGCACCACATTTGTGGGGCCCTAGTGCCTAATTAGGCCAATTCTCGATGAGGCAATGCCAACAAACAAAATCGACCGGCTAATTTTTTGTTTGTTATTTACTTTTCGTTTCGCCAATTGCCAATTGCATTTGCCTCTTGTTGTTGTTATTGTGAATCGTGAACTTGTTGATGTTTTTGCATGTGTTCCACCTTCCAAAGCACTTGTATATTCCTATACATATTATATCCATAAATTGCTTCATAAAACACAGAATGGATTCGGCCAAAGTCATGCGATTTTCGATTATTATTTCATTTTATTTTACTTTGAGATGCATAAAGATAAAATTAAATTAATGGCCAATATAAACGAAACTACTTTATGTACATATTCATGATGTAGAACCATTCTCAGAAGATATGCATCTGTTGAAATCGTGTTTGTTCTAAATAATTTAATGAAAATTTTGTATAAAAAATACGTAAAATATAATTGAGATATATTATTTAAAACTGATTTAAGATATTTCCTTTTAGAATGTCTACTTATAATAATTCGCATCTTGAATTATTATAGTCATAATTAAATTATCAATGTATATAATTACATAACTGAACGATTAAGCAGAACTTACTTACCAATTTTTCCTTTTAAAAAATATCAAAATTTCTTAAATAATTTGTAGATATTTTATTGCTTATAAGGTTTCCCTATTTTTCAAGATTTAAGTTATTGTAGCCTAGCTAAAACTGGTTTGACAGCGCATATAATAATTTCATAAATACATGGGATGATTTCAGTTGTATCTTTGGATGGAATGCATAGCACTAAGTAGGATGTCTGGTATCTTAAGCGGTATAGTTTGAATTGGTAATCAAAATCTCTGGATTGAGCCTCGCTCAGTCAGCAGTTAGTTGAGTAGTCCTCTTCGACTCCATTTCCCTTTGGCATTTACATAAGATAATTGGTAGCATATGATTTCCTTTGAGCGCACCTGACTGCAAGGTGTGAAATTCGCGATCCTTTCCTTTCAGGTTCTTAGAGATAAATATACTTTTGAGCACATTGTCCTGGAATGCATTACGAGCTAATGACTAGTCTATTTTTCAGATATGATGAGTATAGTTTCAGGGCCTGACTGGGTTCAGTCTTTGATCAGTCTTTGTTGCAAA
>JBAMBK010002223.1:0-34126 GCA_037043435.1 Drosophila suboccidentalis | reverse complement strand
TTCTGAATTTTAGTTTTCTATTTTCCTCAAATAAGTTGAACAAGTTAAGAATCAAAAGTTTAAACATTTAAAATTTTATTAAAACTATAATTCTGATTTATTTGCCAGCATCATCGCAAACTTTTTTATTTTCTCCTAGTTTTCTCATAAGACTTTTAATAGCTGACAAGATTAGTTTCAGTTGTGCCATTATCGTGGTATCTATCAATTTACTTTCTCATTTTCACTGCCTCGGTTGCTAAGCAATAAAAACTAATCAGCCACAAGCAAGGACACAATATCCAGGACTATTTTACTGCACATTTCTGCAGAGAAAGCTCGACTAAAGCCGATTTGAAACAAATTAACCGCACATGGCAGCCGTCACACGGATTTAAGTGCATCGCTCGGTTAGCTGGCAATTTTCCAGTGCGCCATTGAATCGAAATGCGACCCCATCCACCTGCTGGCCGACAGGCATCACCCCCTAACACAAACCACACCTACCTATTCACTTTAGCCACACACACACACACACTCCCACATACATTCGACTTGGCTCTGCACTCGGCATTCTCCAACCAAAGCTGATGACAGGCGCTTAATTTTCAATTACAAACACATAAAGTGCGAACGGTCTCGTCAGAAGAGAAGCTGAACAAGTCCGATGTACTATAATATCTATCATCATATGGTCATGTTACACCACACACTGTAGTAACACTGTGTACTCGAATGTTGCAGCACGTTTTTACACCTTTCGGCTCACGTTTTTATTTAATTTGCTCAACATTTAATGGCCGAACACAATCAAATACATATTACAAGCAATGGTAGATGAAAGGAGAAACTATGAATGCAATCGACAGTCGGTGAGAAAATCCAATAAAAGCAGGGAGTCACATTTTTAGCAAGAAGTAAAATAAAACTGGCTTAATTTGATTTTAATTTTGATATAAATTTTATCAGAGAAATTAACTTTCCTAAAGTGTTTCTTAAAGTTTAATGAATAGAAAGCTATTTTTATCTATACTATCGATTTATACAGTTTGTTTTGATTTATGATTTTATATTTAAAACAACACTTTAAGATAAGTTATAAGAAGAATTTCAGCTTTCGATTTATACAATTTAATTTAATTTATGACATAAATTTTAAAACCCAAAAAAAGTTTCAGCTCGTTGAAAGTTATGTAAAGATTTCAAAGCCACTTTAGCAAGTTTGCATAAGATATTTACTTTCTCTCATCTTTCCCTGTTTCAGTTGAATTCACAATTCCACTTCATTCCCTTGTCACTCCCCTGTTTCTGTCTCCCCAGGGCAACTCAGCGACTATCCTAATAGTTATCAGAGCTTCTGCATTGCACATTCTCTGTACCTCCATTTTCAATAAAAAATTCAATTATTATCTGACTTGCAAAAGCAACGACTTTTTCATGTGTCTGATGAACATTTTTAGTACCCTTACAAAGGGTATAACAAATTGATCATTAAACAAATACAGAGCAGAATAGCGAAATATTATAGGAAAGAAGTTGATTCTTGATTGACATTGTTTTGAATTCCAATTCAGTTTGAAAAACCACAAAATCTATGCAATTTACAATTAAAGGGCATTCAATATTTGTCACTTCCAATATATTTCATATTTTTCGTAATTTTTTGCTGTCAACGCGTGTTTCATATAAATTGAAATACGTTTTTGATTAAATTTTCTCGTTGTTTATGCTGATTGCGCACTTTGGCGTCACACCTGCAATTAATTTAAATGGATGCCATAGAATACGTATTAATTATTCAATTGGCCTGCGGTGTTCGCTGCTCAAATATTTTGATAATTTTCCATTTTGATTTTCTGGCATATTATAATAATTAAAAGGACATTCATTACGTAATGCAAATATTAAGTGAATAAAAGCAAACTAATAAATAAACATTTTAATGAGTTGTTTAAAGAGATGGAAAAAGCTGAGGAAAACCTCTCATTGTCTTACTGCTGACAGCCGCTCAATGCAATTTTTCCAGAAAATTCGTCGCCAAATATATAAAAACTAAAATCATTTCAACTGAAATGCATAAACAGAACAAAGACAAACAGACGATAAAAAACTGTCGTATATTTCTGAATGTTTTACGACAAACTGTCAGTTTATGTCATAGACTTTGGGATACCCTGCAAGCAAGAATATTTATCTTCTTGTTATCCTTTTATTATTTGTTGCGTCCATCTCAATTCAATATATTTACTTTTACCTTAAGTGAAAACTTAATCTAGTTTAACATAAAAAAAAATCTTTTTACAATCTGTTCTGCACTCTTTTTTCAACGTCAAATTTTAAAAAATTTCAAGTTTACTTTTAGGAGCGTTTTAAAATCAAATAACAGTAAATTTTCAATTACATATTTCTTAATTCAATTTTGCAGTTAAGAATTTGTTAAATTTATAAGAGTTTAACAGTAATTAAATTACTTTTTATAAATGTACAACAATTTTCTAAAAATGTTTTGAATCGTTTATATGTACATATTTCACTATGCATAACTTATTTAGTTCTTGTGACTTAGCATACTTTTAAGGGCAGGATAGAGTTAAAAAAAAAACTTTTACAAACAGACTCAAATATTTAAGATTTTTTGTATGTGTAACTTATTTCAATGCGTTCATAATTTGCTCAGCTAAATATGAAATATTTTACAACCTTTTTGTCAAGTACTTTCTCCAAATTTTTGCAGCTGAAACCCAAAATAAACACACAGATCGGCACATGCCCCAGCAATATGTGCAGTTTGCCACTTGACTTGGGTACACAAACTTTGTGAACCCTTTTAAATGTTTATGTACCCCATAGGCAGCCATTTTATGGCCTTTTGGCCAAATAAAGAACATGACAAAAAACGATAAGAGAAGGGAAGAGAAAGAGAAAGAGAGCAAAAACTGCCGACAGACAGTCGCAGTCGTAGTCGCACCGTGGGCCAATTTCATCTGCGCCATTTTATTTATGCAGCGGCAGCAGCAACTGCAACTGTGAAAACCAGCTAAAAACTCGTCTCGCTTTTTTTTTTTTGTTGTTGTCGGCCAACATTTTGCGAGTAGTTTTTGGCAACTTGGAGAGTCTCCTGTAGCGCTTAATTTAATTAGTCCTAATGGGCGGAGGAAACGTAAGAGAAGTTCATTTATCAACTAAACAATGAAGCAAATTTTGTGTGTGTGTGTGTGTTATTTATGGTTCTACTCTTATTACGCCCATCAATTTATCAATCTATCAATATCTAATCAGCAAACATCACAGCCAATCAATAGGCCTTGAACTTTTGTTCGGATGAGCGGCAAGAAAAGTAAAAAAAAAATGGAATACATGGACGAAAAAAACTGTCAAATGATTAAATGATAATTTGTCAGAGGCAGTTGTGGCAACTGGCGCGCCTAAGCGAACAATGGAAAATGGAAAACTGCTGCCACATGTGTGTGTGTATGTGTGTGTGTGTGTGTGTGGCACGTTAAAAATGTGCGACATGTGAGAGGAGGCTATATTGAGCTGCCACTGCATTTTGGTGTTTCTATCCGCCCGTCTTCTACTTCTTCTTCTTCCTTGTGCATTGACAACGTTGTTGCTGTTGTTGTTGCAACTTGCGTCGTGGCCATGAATATTTAATGAAATTAGCTCAAGTTGCTTGCAACGCGCGCTGCGGTTTTCCGTCTCATGTGCTGCACATGGCCCAACTTGCAGCATGCCGGCGAATGAGTCACGTCTACATCACGTGCGTCTGTCTCTATGTGTGTGTGTGTGTGTGTGTGTGTGTGTTGCTGCCACATGTTTACCTGCGGAATTTCAAATTAAAAATTTTGTGCAAACAACATAAAATGCTGAGAATGCGGCATGGCAACCCAAAACTAACTAATTAGCTGTCCAAAATGTTTTGTTGCCAGTTTGAATTTGCGGCAACCAAACACTTTAGGTGTGTGTGCTGCCAATTTATCTCGGCTCACAATTTCACTAAAATATAGTTCTGCATACTTTTAGGGGCTGCATAAACTTCAAATTGTAAGTTTACTTTACAACTTATGAGAAGGAAATGTTTTGAAGAAAATAGTTAGTGTATAAATATGTACAATTAATATTAAGAAAGTGTATATTCTCTTATGATGTTACGGAATTTATTAGATAAAATTGCAGTTAATAAGATTGAATTCCAAAAAAAAAATTAATTTAATTTAATTTAATTTTATGATCTAAAAATACACGAAAAATCTATAATAGTCATAAATTTTACTAATATAGTATAAATAAAAGTATTAATATTTAATATAATATTTATATTTGTTAATTATCAATTTGGAAACGGGTTTAAGCACATAAATTAACGGCTTAATATCCTGCCGAAATTTGCTAATGATATTTATCGCATTTGTATTTGTCGAATGCACACATACATATTCACACTAAATGCAATATATGCATATATGATTGTGTGTGTGTTTTCAATATGCATTTCAGCAGGCTCAAACATTTATCGATAAATTAACATTGAACCAAAAGCGGTCATAAATAAAGAACCGCCTACTAAATCCACCAAAAGGCAAGAGAGGGATAATGAAAGAAGAGAAAGAGAGGGTGGGAGGAGAAGTGAGACGGGGATATACATACATATGCAAATGCGCAATTCTGGACTCAGTCAATATACAGAAATCGAAATGCTAGCGGTGCTATAAATCAAATGTAAAAGTGGTATGAGGAATATCAACATGGCCCGCAGCCAGTTTCAGTTAAAACAGATGCTGCCCCTAAAAGTATGCAACGTTCGCAGCATAACGCTTAAATGCACTGAAATGCACATTTCTGACTGCTGCATTTTAAACTTATCTCTCGTGAAATATACGATATACGACGACATTCAGCATTTATGCGTGTGCTCAATATAAATTTTATTCATTCCATTTTAAAAGTTAATTTCAACTGAAATACTTTTCTCTTTATCTACTTCTGTCTCTTCAACTTCAGAAAATCGCATGCATAATGCATCAGTCTTCAAATTGTAATTTTATATACATATGATATATAGAAAAACATGAATTTTAAACAAGAACACGGATAATTTCGTTTTATATACCCTGTAGCCATAAAAAGTCGATGTGGCATATCAGTCAATCAGACAGTGAAACCATATTTGAATAATTAAATTAAAACTAATTACTTTATTAACACTCGCAGATTATATCATAAATATTTGATAATACTGAATAAAAAAAGGATTTTCGGTATACAACTCTTTTAATATGTTTTTTTTTTTCAATTATTGAAAACATCAAAATGATCACAGAAAGAAGGTATCTGCAAGTCGAGTCCAACTCGGCTGTCGTATAAGGAAATTGCAGTGTTTTAGGCTCTTAGGATAAAATATTTTAGAAAATGCCAAGCAAGTTGAGCTCCTTGTTATCCTTGCACTTGCACTTGCCTCTGTAACTGTAACTGCAACTGCAACTGCTGCGCCTGATGTTGCTGTTGTTGACACACAAAAACCCACGACCGACAATTGCATAAGAGGAATATAATAATACATACTGCACATAATGATGGCGAAATTTGTGGAGGGAAAGGAACAACGCAAATGCGACAAGGATGATGATGGTGATGATGATGATGACAATGATGATGATTGTGAGGCTTGTCGCGAAAGGGCGCACAACAAAAGTGCAGCCTCATTGAGCACATGTCTCTATACCCTTTAACAAGAAAATGACTAAATAAGGTCGACTTAGTGGAGGTTTAAATTAGCTAAGAATTTGAATTAGCATCGTTCAATTGAGTTTAAATTAAATGCATTATTAAATTATATTAAAAACCATATTACCTTCCAAAAACATGTTATTTATGGTATTATTTAAAATATCTCATTACATTTAGAACAGTTTACAGCTGTTCTACAGCTTGTATAATTGTATTGCTTAACGTTTCAAAACATATTTCGATTGCAAACAGAGTTCAAGTATTTTCCAGTTAATCTAATCACACAATTTGAGTTTTCTGTTTCATATATCATGCTTAGATTTGGAAATTCCAGGGTATTTTTTGAGCGTACAACTTTAGTTAAGTTTCAGCTTGTTTGTTGTTTGCGGCATTCGCGATTCAAGGACACAATCCTAAAAACATCCCGCTGCTTTATCCGGGCAATGAATAGTAGATAAGAATATATGTATATATATACGTTTATATGTTTAAATAATATGAGAAAGTTGTTGCTGTCAGCTGTAGAATCCTGTTTGGGCCACGACGGCCAATTGGCGTCCAGCCGTGAGTTCCACTTTTACTCTGGCCTGGAAATCAGAATTTTTGTGCTATAAAAACGACGCCCCATATGTAAACAAAATAATATAAAAGCCAAGTTTACTGCAAGATAAGAACCGTATATGGCAGCGACAAGTGACGTGAAAAAGGTAATTTATCCCGAGTTGTTCCCTGAGAATAATATGGGAGAAATAACTCGAAAAACACTCTCAACAGAGACACGCGACTGTCAGACGACGCGTGCAATACACTCAGCCTCCCACACTGCCACCCACCCACACACATACACATACACACATGTGTGTATGTGAGTCATAAAAAATGCATGACCAAATTCGCTGAGGCGCCACAGAAGAAAAATGTTGCTCATTTTGGGGGCAGTCAGAAAGGCTGCTGCTGCGGTCGCATGTGAAAAATTGTCCAAGTACTTCAAATTGAAGTTTTTGGTAGAGAGAATTGGCGGAGGGTGGGTAAAGGGAATTTGGTTGATTGGGGGTCGCAAATTCTGAAATTCCGTTTAGTGTTTTATGGCCGGAAATCGCTATTGCGTGCTGTTTAAGCAAAGAACGAGATTTGTGTGGGTTTTTTGCACTAAAACGCAGGCTTACAGTGCCATTTAATAGGCTTTTCATTTCGTTAAGTGCTTGACGGGGGAAGGAAAAAAAAAGAGAGACAGAGAGAGAAAGCGGAGGAGCTAATATTCAAGATAAAGTAAGAATTTTTGAACATACCTTGAAAAAACAAACAAAAATGTTCATACAAAAATTCGATAATTGACTGATAATTCCTATGCCAGCAACAGTATTCCGATTTTAACCAAATTTGGTCAGTTTGTGTATAAAAAATACCAAATACACATACATTCAAGTTTAATTTAAATCTGTCAAGAAACAACAAAGGTATTCCTGAAAATCCTTAATTTTACCATCTTAAGATACTTTTTCCTCTTTTTACTGCCCTCTACTAGGTTTGTTGCCAATTTTACACGTCATAAAATTACCACCCACAGAAGAAATCAATGTCTCCCCTTAAACCGATAAAAAGAAACCCACAAATATGCATAATTTATACAAAAACACACAAGTGAAAATCAACTCAGACACACACACACACACACACACACACGTACGCAGAGAGACACACATACACACACACACACACATGAGCAATAAAATGAAATCCATATTGACAAAGCACATGTAACGAATGACGCAAAGATGAGCAGAATGAAGAGAAAAGAATTACAAGAGGATGAGTAAAAGTAAAGTGTGTGGAAAAAGGGCAGCAAATTGTGTTTGGCAGTCTGCACATAAATAAATAAATAATTTTCTAATAAAATTAAAAGCTCAGCTTTGTGAATTGCCTACCTTTGCCATAATCGTTTGTGTACGTGTGTTGTTGTTGTTCTTGTTGCTTGTGTTGTTGTTTATTTCTCTCTTCTCTCTGCAGTTGTCGTTGATAAGCTCACAAGAAAATTCGCCTGTGAGAAGTTTTCACAAAAATCAAAAGCCGTCGGCCTTTTCGCAGCTTGAGAGCTTTTGTTGTTGCTGTTGGTGATGTTGTTTTATGCTGCGGCCACAGCTGCTGTTGCTGCTGCTGCGCTGCTCTGCTGCTGCTGTGGTTGACGAGCGCTGCTTTTGACTTGCCTTTCAAGTCACTTGATTGTTGTTGTAATTTCCGCTGCTGCTTGGCGCCAGAAAAAGTTTTTTATTTTGGTCTTTGCTTTATAGGTAATAAGTCAAAATTGCCAAAAACAAAATTGGTTTTAGTTAATTATCAATAATTTGTGTAAGTGGAGCGTCGATTATTAATATTGTTGTTGTTGTTTTACTTATTTATTTGTTTTAGCAAGCCACCATTTTTGTCGTTTCTTGCTTTATCAAACGTTTTTTCATAATTTGTAACGGTAAAATCCTTGCGGCTTTAACATACATACACGCACACGCATACACACATTTATATAGTAAGAAGCACACACACGTAGACACGAAGCAGAAGTAACAAAAAGTAGATAGATGTCAACGAAACTTAAGACCGAACAATTAAATTTGAGATTTATATATTTGTTTAATATTATATTTGTGTTATTTTTATTATTGGGCTTATTTAATCCTTATTTTATCTGCATGCTCGCACAAAAACGATTTAACGCTGCGCTCGCACGTCCTATGAAAAAAACGATTCACCCGAAACTGAAACAGAAACTTAGTAAACCGATTGGAGAAGGCGCAAAATTACGCTTTTTTCGGAAAAAAAGAACGTCAAAAATTTGCCAGTAAAAAATACTGCAAGCAAACCAAATACCAAAAGTGGTCATACGGTAAGCTTTGCTTGCAGAGACAGTGTGATATATTTTAATAAAATATTCTGGATGCTTTTATGTATAATTTTATACAAATTGTGTACGTTATTAATTTATTTTTAAGAATATTGTTTTTAATTGAAATTGTTATATTTTCATTCAAAATTGTGCGCCTTCTTTTATCGATAAGGCATTTTCAAGCTTTAAAATCTGGTAACACCGAAAAGAGCAACCAACGCCAGTGGTGCCAGATTCGTTTTTTCCCGTCAAATCTGGCTTTTTTCAAAGCCGTTTGCTAAAAAAATTTGCAAGCAGCGGGCAGAGGGAATTCTGGCTTTTTTTTTTTGTTTAAATGCTTATTTTCAGACTTGTTTGCAAATGCCCAAATATAGGGGAAATTAAAACCCAATATAAAAAAATGCACATCGTGAAATGGCAAAATAATGACATCACTACAAAATTTTGGATTGAAGTCAATTCGTATAAGGATTCTGGGGGAACAATACTTTTGCAGATCTGGCTAAGGTTGCCATTGATACCTAACAGTGTACTTTATGTAAGGTAATTGGTTAAATAGTTTGCTTCTTGAAATTAAAATAATATATTTTGTATGAATTATAAATTGTGCTGCAACATTGATGAAATTATTCACATCTAACGAATAACAGAGCTGCTGCTGCTCAAATTGTTCAGTTTCTTTCTGAGAAACTGATTTTGTGCTCTCACTTCTCCCTATCGGGAGAAAATACAGAAATTAATTAATTAAAAAACTATAATTTTTATGACTTTTTTAAATTAATTGTTCAGCTTTTTTGCAACGTTCCTCCCGTCAAAAACAGTTTTTTTTTCAAACAAAAGGTGGCAACACTGACCAACGCTAACTGCAACTGCCAAAATATTTGTATAAAAACAAACGCATTTCTAACAGTTTTGTATTCATAAGTATTACAATTAAAGCCGTTTATTAACTAAAATATGTTCGGTTGAAGCAGGGCTTGTTCCGTAGACAATTTGACAGCTCAGTGCTCTTAACGGACAGGCACCCAACTTTCCAAGACATCACCGTACTTTTTACGATCTGGAGAGAGAAGGAGAAGTTTATACATCATAGAAGATCTCACGATCACTTTGCTATGAGACTAAAACTCACTTGTCTTTGGGAAATCGTCAGGATGCAGCTCAATATAATGCCGAAGTACAGCATCACGTTTGGCCAGATACTCGTCGCGCTGCTTATCAAAGAAAGAGCCAAGAACGCCGCCAATTGCAGTGAACGCAATGTGTTTCTGTATACCTGCATTATAATAATTAGATGTTGTCCCATAAGTAATGATTTAACAGAGAAAAACAATGTTACGTCACAGCACACTTACCGGAGAAAATTGGTTTACGGAAGCCCCAGTTGAGAAAACAGGCAGCACCGAAACCGGCCACACTTCCGGCAATTGGATTCCATATCGGACCCAAAAATGTCGGCTGGCGATTGCCTTTATTTGTCAATATTTCCAATGGATCGTTCACTGGCGATGCCTCCATGTTGACAAATTCTAGAAATAAACAGTGTGAAGTAGAGTTGTGTCGTTTAGTTCTGAAAAAGTTCAAGTGAACGGGTCATTAAGATGAACTAATGAACTTATTTAGTCAATCATGAACTAAATCGTTCATTTCGCAGTTGGTCAGTAATGTCTTTAAAAAAATTGTAAATTTCTTAGAGAAATAGAATTTTAAATTCATATATTTGTAAGCCAAATCGAGTTAATCGATTTGCGGTTGTGTTGAATTGCAGCACGAGATTATTTAATATTTAAGAATATTTAAGCAAAACGCTTTCTGCTCTACTCTAACCTGCAACTTTCTACTTAATTCTGTTCGCCTGGTGAGAAATCTCAAAAGTTGAGCTCTGAAAGAGCTGTTGATCTAAAAGTGGCGCATTCGTAATTTTGAAGCTAGAATTTTGAAAATTGTACCACAATTTTTGTTGGAATTTTCTCAAATTTTTAAGATTTTTTTCAGAACTTTTTACCTAACTTCGCAACGCGTTGGGCGAATTGCACCAAACCAATTTCAAAATAAAGTTTATTATTTTACCTAATTTTGGATTTCGTTGCTTTTTTGAATTTCGTTTTTGAAATATTTTAAATTGATTTTTGAAAATTCTAGAGAAATGACATGGACCAAATTTTTATCGATTTGACAAATTCTAGAAATAAAACGTTTGTCAGCTGTTTATCGAATATGCACAATTGGTGACTATCGAGTGCTCACTAAACACATTTCGAAATATCGATAGCTGCAGCGCTGCCACTTGGCGCGCATTTTAAATGTGAATTTTAATACAATATTTTAGCAATAAATTACAATTTAATAAAAGCCAATTAAAATATAAATTATATAAAATAATAAAGCTAATTTTAAAGAATGTTTGTTGCACATCACCATTCACGTGGGGAAGTTGGTAAATTAATTCCAATTAAAATGTCAATAAATCGACAAAAATATAACAAAAATACTTGTACAATTTTCGAAATTGTTGTTTAAAATTAAGCATTTAAAAAAAAAAAAACCTTAATATAAACAGAAATCTAACTTTTTCTGCGGCTGATGGCTGCCACCGTGTTTTGGGAACCAAGGCTGCCACCCTTTTCGAGAAAATATTAAAAAATATATTTATCAAATAAATTGAAATAAATATTAATCAATGCGGAAAAAATCTTAGCTTCATAAATCATAAATTTTGTGTAATCAATCAATTTTTCATTGAACGTATCAGTCACAGTTATCCATACATATATTTGCATATATTTTATTTAATTTTATTATACGTTAAATCGTTTTCAAATTGTTTTACAATAGTTTTTACATTAAACAGCGTTGCGTGAAGCAATCAAAGGCAATTCAAACTGTGTGTAAGGCGTTTGTGTGTGTTGTAAAAGCTGCTCTAAACACGGTAAACTTTAAGGCAAATTTGTTGTAACGGTTTTTCAAGTTATTTTTCTTTTTAGCAGAAATGAGACCAAAAAGTCATTTTCTGACTTTTGATTTGCGCTTGTACACTAAATACACATAGAAACATTAAAAGCGCAAGTAAATCTTTAAATAGGCACAATTATTACATTGAATATTCAGCTTTATGCATTTAAGCCATATTTTACAGCTTATATAAATATAGTTTATTAGTATTATTATTAATTTTAGTTATGTCAGTTGTTTTGTTAAAAGAAAAAACGAATGAATTGATAAGGCAAAACGGTTTATTTCAAATGATGATATTAAAACTACTTATAAAAAAGGGTTCGGCACAAATTTAGCATTAGACAATAAAAAATCATGTTGTTTTTTCAAAAAACCAGCGAAAAAATTGTTGCAAATGAAACGAAACTAAATAAACTAAGCTAAGCAAATGATTAAAACTAAATTGGTTGCGTTTGTTTTTTGTTTTTCGTTTTTGTTGTTGTTGTTTTGTTTTTCAACATTGTACTTAAAGTTAAACAAGATCATCAATTAGTTAAACATAATTTTATGTTGTGGTGTGTGTGTGTGTGTTGCATATTTTAAGAAATGTATTGCATTAAAGTTGTTTAAAACTTGCCCTACATATTCTAATGGTACTTTAAGTGGTAAATATATAGAGTTAGGTGTATATATAGTATTTATTAAATCTTTTTGTTTTTTTCGCTATCTTTTAAAGCAATTCGCAATGACACATAAGTAGCACTTGAAATATAGACTTGAACAACATTTGCCAAAGGGCATATTATTATTATAATTATTATAATATTTGTTGTATATAGATCGATCAATTATATATGAATCATCATCATATATATATATATATATTCTATGTTTAGTTAAATTTCTTTTTACTTGTTTGTTGTTGCATAAGGAATGACATTCGCGTTGAAAATCATACGATAAACTAGAAAATATATAAAGTATGTTTATGGGCGAGAGGCGGGTTGAGTAGCTGTTTATATATATAAATCAGTTTATATTTATATATATTTTTATATATTATTTATATATAAGGCAACAACACGCACACATTTAGTTCATAATCATTTATGTTTTGTCCTTTCCTCAGCTAACCGCATTTTTCTCCTTCTCTTTTTACTTTTCTCTACGTCTTTTACATAGTTTGTTAGCTACCATCTACTTTCGTTTTATGTCTCTCACACTTTCAAAACATTCTGTGTGTGTGTGTGTGGTTGTGTATTTTAGTTAGTTGCATTTAAACTAACATTCATTTCTTACTATATCCTTCTTCATTCAGTTAAAGTTATATAGATTTTTGTCTTTAGGATACAGAGCTAATTGCATTATGCGGCGATCCCATCTGTGTGAGGACCTTGTCCAGCCATTGCAACGGCCCGTGCAGATGTATCTCGATCCAGCACGGGGTTGAGGTCACATCCTGTCGATGGTATTCGGCACCCCAACCCTTCACAAAGGACATGCGTATTGTGCACATTTTCGTTAGCTCATAAACGGCCTCAAATCCATTGTTCACCGATTGCGATAACAGTTGAGCAAATTCCTGATTGTTGAAGATCTTTAGTGAACATCCGGGCGGGATTTTGCATACGGTGCTCGGATGGAAGCCGTGATGATAATTACAGTTGCGCGACTGCACAAATATGGCGGAATCGGACAGACACTCGGCATATACCTCGCCGGTAACGTAGTACAGATGAACGCCTTTACCTGCAAATTATAAAACAGAAGACAACTTTTTAATATCGTATTTAGAAAATGCAGAAATCTATCGCGAGATCTAAACTTTTAACTGATAATACATATGCACTATGTTCCTAGACTTTTATTCATGATTGAATTTGCATACGATTTTATAGTGCAATATGTCTCTTTCTATGTGTCAGTTTCTATTTATAATAACTACATATTAAGCTTTTTATTCTCCATGGATTATTTAACCTTGCAAATCTTAAATTTTCTCTTTGTTTCACAATTTTAAATTCCCTAATTTATATTTTAAAGCCACTCTCTACATCTTTTTAATTATTAGTTTTAATTTTTTTTGTTTTAGACATTAATATTTTGATATTTTCAATTGTAATTTATGATATTTATGATAATTGTCTATATCATATCTAACTTTTGTGTTTTAACCGACTTGAGCACTTTATTATTATAATAAAAATATATTAAATGTGTTCTATATTTGAAATTCAAAATTTAGTTTTATATTTTGACATATTTTATCCAGGGAATAAAACCGATTAAAACTGTTTTTTATTTGAAATTCAAAATTGAATTTTATATTTTTACATATTTTATCCAGGGATTAAAACCGTAACCGTAACCATAACCGTAAGCTTTAACCGGTATTAACCGATTGAAATTGGTAATCGTAACTGAAGCAAAAATTTGTTTATTATACCGAAACCTAAAAGTCGATATTATTTCAACCGATCGTTAACCGTTAACGGTTAATTTCGGTTCGGTCAAGCAAAAAAATTAAATTACATTGTAAAGGTGCAATAATCGTTTTTGTAAACTAAATTTAATATGAGCTTCTGTCCAAATTTTATTTATATATTGATGCCAATAAAAAAATCTTTATTTTTTAAGTTTTTGAAAAAAATATTGTTAAAGATGTGTAAATTAGAAATTACACATCTTTAACAATTTTTTGTGAATTGTTTTGTAAACCGAAATCATACCGGTATTACAAAAAAACCGGTAGCCATTAGCGTAACCGATAACCGAAAACCTTAATGCGAACATAACCGAAACCGTGACTGAAACCGATATTGTTTTCAGTTTGATACCCTGATCTCAACATATAAATTAAATATTTTCTTATACTATCAATCCTTAAACCTTTTTCAAGTAACCTACCTATATGACGGCGTGTATTCTCTATGGTACTGTTGCGATTCACATTGCTCAGCTGGCCGAGGCAGCAGCGATCCGAGTTATTGGACGGATTCGTGAAGCCATCGACAATCACCGAGTTGTTATTGCAGTGGAAGACCTCGCCGACTCGACAATTCAGCTCGTAGTAGGCAATGGAGGCCCAAAAGGCTGGCTCCGAGTAACTGACCTGGGCAACATCACCCATATTGGCATCGAGCATTTGTGTGCCATCATTGGGATTATTGGAGTTGCCATCCTCCGATGGACTGTAGGCGGGGGGCGGTGTGCCCGCGAGGCTGTTGTATGGTGAATTTGGATTGGAGTTAACCGAACTGGGGCTGCCCACAGATGTGTTGCTATTGCTGAGACTGTGCGAGTTGAAGCCACTGTTCGAGTAGCTCACATTGTGCGGCATACTCGGCTCAGCCATCTGATTGAATTGCAGCATCGAGTGTCCGGGCGCGTATTCCGAGTGACGTGGCACCAGCACCGGCGGCAGAACGGGACTCTCCACCCGCTTGTAATGATACGGATTGATGCAGACCTCCTTCTGTTTGGCGCTAAACGGATATTGGCATAATTCGAGCGGCTTCAGTTCGTGATGCGACTGGAGATCTGGCCAACGCCACACGCGACAGTAAATCACATGTGGCAGACCCTTGCGATGAGAGACCTGAGATTGGAATGAGAAAAGATAGATTGTTAGATTCGATTAGAGTGTAAACCAAGAGAAAAGTGATCTGAAAATGTTCGCTTTGTTAACAAGTCAAAATATTTATTAATTTGGCATGATTAAGTACAAAAAAAACTTATTACATACTAATTTTAACATAATTTTGAAGATTAAATGTTGAAACTTGGGATTTAAAATTTTGAATAAAAATCGCACTTTGACAAAGAAAAATTAATTGAACGAAATTTTGTAAGAGTTGAATGCAGAATGAAATAAAAGACCAAACCATGGTTAAAATAACAAATCCATTTAGTTTTGGCAAAGTAATCAAAGTTTGATATCAAGTCAAGCTTTTGATTTAGCAAATTTACAAGCCAAAATTTCTGTTCGTTTCAGCATGTTTTTTTTTTTTTTTTTTTTTTACTAAAAATACGTCTTATTTCAGACTAATTTTGGAGATTAAAAGTTGAAACTTGAGATTTAAAATTTTACATAAATATTCGCATTTTGACAAAGAAAAATAATTGAACGGAATTTTTGAAGAGTTGAATGTAGAATGCATTAAAAGACAAAACTATGAATAAAATAACATTGCGCTTTTAAATCTATTTACAACCCAATCCACTATTAATTCGTACGCCATTTTTTTGACTTTAACAGCTATTTAAGTCAAAGGTCTTTTAAATTCCGTTTAAATGATGCAGAACTTTCCTTAACCCATTAAGTACCCATTGAAAATTTTGAGTTTATAAAAAAAAATCATTTTTTTAACTTTTTTCCTCGATTTTTCAAAATCTCTTCGCTAGTATTTTTTATGATTTTTTGAAAATTGCCATTTTAACCCATTTTTCCTACTTTTCATACAAAAACTAAAAGCAATTTTCAAAAAATCATAAAAAATACTAGCAAAGAGATTTTTGAATTTTTTTTGCAGTCACTCTTAGAATTGTTTCAAGAATTTTTCTGCATGAAAATATTTTTTGTAAAAAATCGAGGAAAAAAGTTAAAAAAATGACTTTTTTTTTATAAAAAAAAGACCTTTTAAAAGACCTTTCCAAAAATATATTTTTTGAAGAATTGATTTAAATAGCTCTTAAAGTCAAAAAAATGGCGTACGAATTAATAGTGGTTTGGGCTAGTAGTTTTGGAAAAGTTATAAAATTTTGAAGTTGCTCAAACCTTCGACTTAGCAACTTTATTAATTAAAATTTCTGTTTGTTTTAGCAAGACTTTAAAAAAAAAATTAAACGTCTCAGAATCAACTTTAAAGTGTTATTTAATACTAATTTTGACATAAAAATTTGTTTAAAAGTCAAAATTGAAGATTTAAAATTTTTAATTTTCAAGTTATAAATTCACTATGTACTTTTAAACTTGATCAATTCCGTTTAAATACTTTTTCCTTCTCCTTTACTTTAAATCTATATTTTAAGTAAGTACTTTGTTAAATAAGTGTTTTATTTTTTAGATTAATACGTTTTCTGTTTAAATGTAATATGGTAAAAATTAAATACAAAAGTATACAATATTTGTGATTTTAAATCCGATGTTCAGTTCAATTTACCTGTAATCTGCCGTCCAATGATCTTGGTATGGTCACACACTTGGATGGCTGGCCGGGGCAGGAAAGGGCACGTTCCAGTTCCTCGATGGCGCCCTTCTTCTTCTTTAGCTTCTTGACCAAACTGTCGACGGCCTTTTCGGCCCATTTCTCCTCCTCGTCGCCCTGTTTCCAGCCAAGCAGCTTCTTTACCGCCGGCGATTGGAATGAGAATAATGTGCCCAATGTGGACATTGCACTGCTTGTGTTCGATTCAACATCATCGGTGTCCATTCTGTTGCTGTTGTTGTTGCTGTTGTTGCTGCTACTGCTGCAGTTGTTGTTGTTGTTGCTAATGTTGTTATTGATGTTGTTGCTGCTGTTGTTGTTGTTGTTGTTGCTGTGGTGGTGTGGATGATGATGATTGCTTTGGGGTGGAGTTACCCGATAACCGGTATAGCTATCAACAGGCGGATAGTCTATAAAAGAAATGAAATGAGTTAAAAAAAAGACCAATGCAAAGTCAAATACGTGTACACATGTATCAATATATCAATATAAGCTTCGATTATTGGCTTAAGCAACGCCCCCCGATGACAATAACAACAACAACAATAACAACAACAACTACTTGGCCATGTGCCCAGCTTCAAATGAAGTCGTCGTTTGTTTTGGAAACGAGGCAAATTCAAAGGGGTTTTGTTTATTATTATTGTTGTTGTTGTTGTCGGTTCTCAATTGCTGTTGTTCTTGTTATTGTTGTTGTCGTTGCTTTTGCTGCTGTCTGTGCACAAATCATGCTTGACTCCTCCCCCTTTCGACGTCTCGCCCCAAGGTCAGCGTCCATTTGCATGCAACGATACGTTAAATTCAATTTTATTGACTTCAATTTGTTTTATGCAAAAAAAAAAAAATAATTAATATAAAAAAAAAATACCAATTAAATAGTATCAATATCTGATTAATAATAATTCAATTTCATGTGAAATTATTTTGTTTTATCTCGCTGACTGACGTAACTCAAAGATCGTGCGACAGTGGTAAGAAATCAATTTGGTAATGGAGAATACTTAGTGGGGAACATTGCGAGAAAGAGTTTTACAACAACTGAAAACATTTGTCGGAGATTTATGCAGAATAAAATATATGTAATGTAGGTAAAAGATGATGATTTATGATATAGAAATGATATTCTAGCAATCAATGGTCTCCAAAGTCAGTAAAATTTCAGATTAATCAGTGGAATTATGAGTGATGCTTATAAATTTAATAATGATACCACGATAACAATGAGAGACCAGCATCAACAATAAAGTTTAATCATTGTTTATTATTTACGTGTTTCACTACAAGAAATTCGTAGAAAGATACAATTTTAATTATTGAAATTTACTGTGAAAAAATCAAGTTTGAGCGATTTTAAATTAGTCAGCAACTTTTTACATTTCACACTTGTCTTAAAACAAAAAATACAAATAAACTGTAAACTGGCATTTCTCAAGCATAAAATTAATTTGTGAATGAGCAATTCTCAATGAGTGTGTGTGTGAATCATTCAGTTCTCATTTACAGCACTCCATAAAAAGTAAATGAATTAAATTGTTAACCAAAATTTTGTTGAATTGAAGTTAGTTTGAAAAATGAGGTCAAAAAATGGTTTTGTTGTTAACAATTGAAGATCATTGGTATGGAAATTTTGAATTAACTATTACTCGCATTCAAAATAAAAATTTTAATCATTTCTATCTTAGGTTTTGGTCCTTTTGCCACAGTGTGCACTCAATTGGAAGCCTTATAATCAGTTATTAAACATATTACTCTTGTTCAATTAACTTTTTTGAATATTTTGTTTTGTTTTTCAAAAATATTTAATTTTATTTTAGAGAAAGTATTTTTTTTTTGTTTTTTTTTGACTCGTTTGGAATTGATTAAAACAAGATATATGAACAATATATAAAGATAAAATATATATAAGAATATATAAGAAGTTCCAAAATATATTGCAATCAGTGATATAGCAATTAAAATAATTTCAGATGTATTGACATTTATTTAAATCAACAATGCCGAGTGCATTCATTAGTGAGTGGAGTACATCATAATTAGCACACAACAGAGATAACACCGCAGACAAATGATTGGTTGGTGCAACTTGTCAGCGGCAAACTGCAGCTGACCTGCCCCTTTCCCCGTGACCTGCCCCAGCACCTGCGCATAACGGTAAAGACAACAATTCAATTTAAATTATGACATTTCAATGTGAACAACATTTGTGGAAAAACTTTAAGTTCCCTTACTCTTTCCCTCCTCTCTCTCTCTATCTCTCTTTTTAAAGTGACAAAATCTAATTGAAAGAAAAATTTGTTGTAGCAATTAATTTGTGACTTTTTGTAGAGAGTGACAAGGTAGGATGAGGGGAGTGGCAGGTGGTGGGCGGTCAAATTCAAATCCAATTTCAAAACCAATTAAATGCCGACAATAAATCAACAAGTGCAACATTTGTGGCACCTCCTAACACGCCTGCCACACACACACACACACACACACTTGGATAAATCTAGCTTTTTTCTGGCCAAATTAGCCACAACGTGAATTAATTTTCCAACTATTTTTTGTGGCCTACGCGGGGCGTTGCCTGCATTTTGTTGTCTGTTGACAATTTGTTTGGTTGCCTGCCACATTTCAGCCGCCCCAGAAGTCAACCAGCAAACACCTCAGGCAATAGGCCCCCATTCCCCCCTTCCCCTTAACCACCTCACACATTTCTGCCCCTCGAAGTGTAATTATCGCAATATTTGACCAGCTGGCGGGGCAACCAAATTGGTGCCTCGATTGATTGCGGGGTGAGCATTCAAATTTTCAATAATGTTCCCCCGAGGGGGGATCGACAATGTTGTGTGTGCACAACGCTTTGAGACACTGTACTGCAGGTGGGGGCTTTAGGCTTATTGACATTGATGATGCTTTATGATATTTCCACTGAACTGACTGACCCACGGACTGGCCACAGCTGTGGTTTTCTAGCTGGGGAATTGGGAATTTTCTACGTAAATATATGTACACTATAAATGCCATAAGAACAAGGAATTAGTTGTTTAAGCATTTAAGTAAACGTTATAAAAATAGGGGAAATATCAAAATGATTTATTTTTATTGATTTAAAATGTTTTTTCAAATGGTTTCTAGGTATTTTGAGTAAAACAAATAAAAATAAACTTTATTTTAATTAAATTTGTAACAAAAATTAAAAAAAGTCGAAAAATTTAGATACACTTTCTCAAGATTCGCACAATATGAGTAATAATAGATCATAAAGAATTCCGTTTAAAAATACCTTAATCAACAATATTTTTTATGAAGCTGAATGATACGACATGATGATGATGTTGCACTCAGTGGGGCAATTCCAAAACGATTCGACTACAAATTAAATTGCAATAAACGTTAAATTCAATTACAATTTAAACGTCTGATCGATAAAATGCGTGACAATAGTGCTAAAAAGAATGAAAATAACACAGAAAGAAAGAGAGAGAGAGAGAGTGAGAGAGCGGAGCACACAGATTCTTCCAGGAAACCCAAAGTCCACCAATATTGATCGTAACTCAGAAGAAACGCAGGCAAGTGTAAGGACAGGAGAAGTAGGAGGAGAAGTTGAAAAATATCAAAATATTTTTGTATGAGAGTCACGCATTCGCGCATGCGTATCATATAATTCCAATCAATAATCAATCATAAATGCGGCAATGACAATAAAGCGTAAATCAGAGGGTGCATCAGGTAAAACGCGATAACGTTACCTATACAAGAAAGAAGCAGAAAACAGAAACAGAAGCAGAAGCACAACAAGTAGAAGAAGAACAAACTGCAGCAGTTGCGAGTTGTTTCAACTTATCGCAAAGACGCTTCCGTTGCCATTGAAAATAAAAAAAAAACACAGAATGGGAGACGACAACAAGAGGATCTGTGGGGACATGTGTTTAAAAATAAACAAATAATGCAAGGCAATGCGATGATAAATTACAAGACCAAAAGCAAAAGTTTTGATCGGTTTGGGAATGAAATGGGAAATAAAATCGAGCAAAACAAAAACACACGTACACATGTTGGATGATCTTCGATGGAGATGTTCACGTTCCTCGATGGTTGTGTTCCGTTCACCCGTTTGTGGTTGACGTTTATGGCAAAGATTGCAGATATTATTTTTATTTATTTGTACTGCACGCACACGCACAGATATGCACACACACAAGCACAGCTGCGGAAAACAACAAAAATCAGCATCCAAATGTTATATGAGATCGACCGAGACCCTCCACTAAGGCGCCATCAGGCGTAGCAGCATTTACATAAATAATACAATTATTATTCGCAGTATTGCAACGAATTCACATTTTTCGTTCATCGAGCTTTTGTTATTCATTTAAGATTTATTTGTTTTTAAATTGATTAATTTTTGCGTAATGTTTTTGCACAAAATTCATTCAATAAGTATCTCAGAATATCAAGAAAACCGAATCGAGCCGATAACACAACTGCACGACGTGAGCGATCAACGACGAATGCGCTGCGAACTCGCCGAGCGAGCAACTTGAGCACGAAGTGTGCGAGTGTGAGAATCTGAGTACCAGGGATGGATGATAAGTCAGCAGGAGCAACGCAACTATCGCATAGTTGCGTCCCACTTGAACTACAGATGTGGTCAAAAGTATTTACACAACGTGCATTTTTTTGAGCTTTCAACTTTGATTGCTTATTGCTGCTGCTTCGGTACTCAGAGAACAAAATAACGGTTATTGTCGTGTTTCTGCATCTATGCAGAAGCAAATGAAAGAAAAATTGGAAATTATAACTGTTCATGGACTTAGCAAAGAAGCATTGAAGTGATACTCATCAGTTGTCAAAAGTATTTACACACATTTATTTTTCGTCAAAATTATTTACACACAACTTATTTAATTTTTTTTATGTTAAATACTCAATTTAAAAAAATTATATTATTACTATATTAATAACCCAACTAATGTCTAGTTATACTGCCCTTGGCAACAATGTCAGTTTGCAATCGGCTAGTATTAACTTAACTAAGTTGGGCGCAATCTTAATAGTCTATTTTGACCATATTTCACCTATTTTAGCTATAGTTTCGGGGTGCCGCCGATCTCTATCAATGTTCCTCTAGTTCCTAACGAAATCCCAAACATTTTCCGTGATGTTAATTTTGACGCAAAATAAATGTGTGTAAATACTTTTGACAACTGATGAGCATCAGTTCAATGCTTCTTTGCTAATCCCCTGAACAGTTATAATTTCTAGTTTTTCTTTCATTTGCTTCTGCATAGATGCAGAAACACGACAATAACCGTTATTTTGTTCTCTGAGTACCGAAGCACCAGCAATAAGCAATCAAAGTTGAAAGCTCAAAAAAATTCACGTTGTGTAAATACTTTTGACCACATCTGTATGTCTGCATCTCGATATTTCCTTATATGCTATAATCAATTGTTGATTTCCTATTAAACATATTTAACGATAGTTTGTGCTTGTGCAGCCCTGGCAGCCTGGTAACTGCTGAGTGACGTTTTGTGGTTGCCTGCCGACTTGTTGTGTCTAAAAAAGCCACAAACAACAATAACACAAGCAACCAAGCGCTGTGCAAACACACACACACACACATATAAAAACATGAAAACAATTTTTTTTTTTTTATTTTAAACAATTCAAATGCTCTGCTATCTGCAAAAGTGCAGGAAGAGGGGCGTTGGGCGTACTGCACGTGAACGCAAAACGTGTGGGCTGAAAACGCAGCCACAGCAAGTGAATGGAATGCAAGAGGGAGTCAAGAACAAGAGAGAGAGAGCAAGCAAAAGGCAAACAATGAGCCGCAAATCAGAGTGCAGAGAGCATCTATCAAACAGAATTCTTGCACGTCGCGTTGCCAACTATTTGGTCAAATTGCATTTGGGAGTTGCCAGATGTGTGTGTGTTTGTTGTACACTGCAGAGTGGGGCGCCACTTTTAATATTGCCTAGTTTTTATTGCGTGTTTAACACTACTAAACGCGAATTTATAGCCAACATGGGTAACATAACGCAGTTGTCGTAAAAACCCAAAATAGTCATGAAGCGCACCCCCTAAAATAAAATATAAAAAATAGCAGCAACAACAACAACAAACATAAACAACAATAAAAATTTATGCATGCACGCAAATTATACAGCACATATGCAATATGCGCTCTCACCCACACTCTTGTTGCGAGCAAGCGCACGTGCCAAAAGTGCACATAAAAGAATCCTTTGGCAAGCAAAAATTAAGTCAATTCTAATTACAAATAATTGAGGCGTTAATTGCAAAAACACACGCAATCCAGCAACCCTACGCCATCTAATGTAATTGAGCTGTCAGCAGTAGAAAAACACAAGAGAAAGTGAGTGGGTGGAAAGAGTGAGAGAGAGAACAACCCTTTGCTCACGCCCACGCTCAGCGTTGCCAACTGCCATTTTTTTTGCGGTAGGTTCGTGCTGTGTTTAATGCGCTCGCTGAGAACAATGGAAGTAACAACAAAATTGCAGGCAAAACATGTGCCAAAAGTGAACTTGCAAGTGGCGGCTGCGGCGCGGCGTCTCTAGCTTCAGCGTCAGCGCCATGCAACAATTGTTGCGTGTTCAACTGCCAATCAATGCCAATGACTGACGCAGCCAAACAGCGACCACCACACAACATAAACTCCGTCCAGTTGCAGTACTTCTCCTTTCTCCCTCCCTCCCACCATCCAATCCCCTCCCTTGCTGTTAACAGCATCCACGATGCGCGCGCTCGCCTAAATAGCCCATAAATATGTGGAGTATGCGCAACTGCAGTCATGACAGAAGAAGGCAGGCACACTGAGCACTGGTTGCAGTTGCAGTTGCTGTTGCTGTTTTCAGCTTGGGGGTTAAACGTGGCCGCGCTTTGTGGCGCCTAATGCGTGCGCCAAAACAGAACGCAAAGAATTCTTAGAAACGCGTCGCCAGAGAGTGGAAGAGGGAACATGAAGTCCGAACGGATTAAATGGCACAAACATGGCTAATTACATGTATTTAACACACACACACACACATACAATGTCTGCTTTGCGTTGTTTTGTCGGTGCGTTTGCAGTTGTAGTTGGCAACGCGACACAAAACAATGACAAGTACAACAATTATGGTCAAAAGCGGCAGCAACGTTGTCACTAAAAAGACAACAACAACAACACTAACATCAACAAGAATTGTTCAAGTTGTGCACTTTCATGATGATCATTACTAGAAATTCTGCATTGTTGACTTTGAAAACCAGGGCTGTGGGACTAGTTCTTAATTTCGAAAGGAATCATATAAGATGAAACTTCAAATGAACCAAATAATTTTAAAAACAAGTGGGAAAGGCTATAGTCGAGCTACCGACTATAGGAAACCTGTTACATATTTAAATTAATTATAAATATTTTTTATTGCATGCTTTTAGGCACTTACATTGCTTAAAAACTTTATTCAGCTTTTACCACCTTTCTATTTGTCTGATCTTGTTACGATTAAGTAGTATGATAGGTAATAATAGTAGTTAACGTTAATAAGTAAAAAATTCATAATATCTTGAAAACTGTGCGTGTGGTGGCTTTTCGCGATTTACGGAGGAGGAAAGTAGCGGGGCAAAAATTTGAAACCAACTTGATCTGCGTGGGGTTTATATAATCGACTCGGCTGTTGATGCTGATCAAGAATATACATATATACTTTATAGGGTCGGAGATGCTTCCTTCTCCCTGTTACATACATTGCAACCAATACAATATCCCCTTTCACTTATTTTTTAAGTAACGGGTATAATAAAACGATTTTAATGCAGAATGTTCAACTAGATAATAATATTTTTAAATATAAATACTAAAATAAAATAGTAATTTTACAATTTGTTTTATTTTCTATACTTTTTACCCAGCCCTGAACATAGCGCCATTAAAATAGGAGCGGCCTAAGCAGTGTTTTCCAAGACGGTTTCGATGTTGCCATCCCCCCTCTGATTGTCACCCCTTTGGCTGTTAGCAAATCCACAACAACTCCGCATTGTCAATGCGTTTATTTATTAGATTTTAAATGCAATAATTATTAGTTTTATATGGACAATGAAGCGCCAAGTCAAGTGTCGCGCGATCTGAATGCATGAATAGGCCAACAAGCAAGGCAACAAAGCACTGACGAGTGACAGAGATGGACAACGCATGCCAGAATGGGAGAGAGATAGAGTTGCGTGCAACGCCTTGTGTGGCGCTGGCCCGCATGTTGCATTTAAATATGCGAAACGTCGCTGTTTGCAACTCAACAGTAGCTGCTAAACTGTAAACTCGGTTTATTAGCTTGCCTCCAAATTCATTCAAAAGGCAACATCTGTAAGTGTGTGTGTGTGTGTGTGTGTGTGGGTGTTGGCTTGCAACTTGCAACTCCCGATTCCCGACACGACAACTCGATTCGACTCTTGACAGTTTAGCGACAGAGATTTATGCGCTGTAATTTCCCACTTTATTACAGTTTAAAGTTGCGTTTTCATAAGTTTTTCTGGCGCAGTTTGTCGTCTTTAAGACGTCCATTTGCCTAACTATAAAAACTTATGTACTTGCCATAAACATATGGTAATAGCTGCACAGTGACTGCCAAATAGCTGTGAACTCTGTGGGCGTTAGTTTAACAGTCTGTCTAACTTTCAACTGGAACGAATTGATCCACAAATGCATCTGTAGGGATCGGTAAACTTAGCTTAAATAGACATTTTATTTCAATTGTTTTTATCATTTTTAAGCAATGGATAAAAAAAGATACCATTAATTAAAGCCTTAATATTTTGCATTTAATCGCGACATATTTTTTATCGAACTATCGGTATTTTTCAGAATTATTACAATTTTTTAAGGAAATAAATCGACTTTTTTTTCAACTGTTTTATCTGTCAAGTTTTAGTTTTTGCAAGCTTTAAGTTGACAAATAATGCAATTAAAATATTTGTGAAATTAAATTTTATAAATCTCAAATATTTATTTTTCTGACGCCCGCTTTAAGTTGTCGTAAAATATATATTTCATAAATCCTTAGCAAGTTTTTCTTAAACTATATCTCCCCAAAAGCTCAACAACTTTAAAGTGTACTCACAACTTCGACCTTTGCGTTTAACACTCTGCTGATTTGAATTAAGCCAATGCTCAGGTCTCTTTGCAACGATAAACATCTCTATCGTGCACTTAATAAAGTTGTTACCAGTCCATGGCATTATTATAATCATGGTAAAAATAATAATAATAAAAAAGACTAAATCCGATTGCGACAGGGTCTAAAAATAAGTTCAAATGCGTGTTGACAATATTTTTTTTGTTTGGTTTATAGTTTTTTGTCTTTGTTCCTTGTTTTGATTTTTTTTTTTATTGCCAATGCGCGGATTATCGCGACAAGAAGATCAAGAGCAGCGCCAGCAACAACAACAACGAAATTGAGATAGAAAAAAAATATGAAATATTTATATGTCTGCGAAGGGGGAAGGGAGCGAGGGGGGGAAACGCCCACTGGCAGAAATCAAAGCAGAGAAAAACGTAAATCACGCTTTCGATAGATCTAAAAATAGTTGGGGGAGATAAGAAACCCCGCCCCCGAAGGCATGAAGCAGTCATATTGGATATTGGGATTACGATTCAGTCAGGGTTGCAAGTACATAGCATGCAAATTTCTGTCTGTGCATAAATCCAATTAATAACATAATTATTTAAAATCAAGACAGCAACAAAATCATTTTGTGGTTCATTTACAAAATGCCGCTAAAAGTCGTTAGGTTGCAACTAGCTGGCAACTTGCAACCTGATGCGTAGGCTGCTTGGCTCAGCTGGTTAGCTGGTTTATACTATAATCAAGCAGTACAAACATGCAACAAGCAAACAACACAACACAACACAACACATGCAGCATGCACCACTTCTCTGGCATACTATATGCAAATTTTTACCTTTAGTTTTTTCCCCCTTCTTTCCCTCATGAAATTGAAATATTGACTTTGCGCACTTAATTTTCGCAGCGTGGCAAATTGTGAATTGCCCAATCAACAGTGTGTATGTGTGTGTGTGTGTGTTTGTGTGTCAAACTCCATATATATTTATAAATACAATATGCAACATAAATTAGAATAACCGTTGAGTCGTAAAACAAAAAGGAACATAACTACGTTTATTTCATATGCAACTTGCTCTTGGGCCAATCAATGTAGGCGATGTCGGCGTGGGCGTAGGAGTGGGCGTGGATCTTTTGAGGACTGGAGGCAAGCTTGGTGGGTCAGTCAGCACACACACACACACACACACACACATAGAGAACATCCAAAATGCCCAAAATGCAAATCGAAGGCGTCAGACTTTAGACTGCAAAACTTCAGTTTTTGAGACTCTTGAGACTTAACAAATCTTTTTCTTAAGTTTGTTCTAAAAAAAATGATTTATGTTCTGTTCACTTTGATTTATTGTTGGCCAATACAAAGGCTAAAATAATAAATAATGGTTGAAAGATTAGAATTGAGACAGATATAAAATTAAGCAATCAAAACTTAAATGTCACCAAATTTAAAGCAGTTTAAGCTCCAAAAATCAGTATATTTAGGGACGATCAAGCTTTGATTGCAACTAAAATTACAAATTTAAATTCAAAAAATTATTGCTGATTAACTCTTTTTCTAAATGTTTTCAAATTACAAGCGGGATTTCCCCGTAGTCTTGAAATAAATAAATGGATCATAAAGATTGCATCTTGAAAATGTTAATAGCAGATAATACAAATTTTCTAATCACCTGACTGATTTTCAGATTATTTAAAAACCGAGATGTTATCAACTGAAGCATAAGATTGAGATTCCATGGAAATAGCTTTAAAGTGTTTTGCCATTACAATGATGCAGCAACTTAATTTAACTGTAGCTTTTTTTTTCATTTCATTCTATTTCATACGTCACTCTTGCTATGCTCACTTGGGCAATGCTCACACACTACAATTACAACAAAATAGGAGAGCAAGAGCAACAACAACAAGACAAGTGTTGGACAAAGCCTCGCTGTGCTCCCAACTCGCCACAGCTCACATACACATTGAACCGCAAAATACGCAGAAAGCAGTGCAACAAATCAACACACACCTACAACGCAAAGTGTGTAGAATGAGAGCACGTCTTGGGTTGCGCTTCAGTTACCTTCGACAAAGGAAAGCAGCGACGCGACGTTGACGTTGCTGCCGCTGGCGTTGACCGCGACTGAACGGCGCGCTGCGTCTAACGGCATAGCGAAGGAAATTTGTAAGTGTGTGTGTGTGAGCGTGTGGCCGCCCCACACAACTTAGGTGCTGTCGCTGCCGCTCTTGCTGATTCTGCCGCAGCGCTGTTGCCGTTGGCTGAAAGGTTTACGCGCGCTGATAACAACAACAAAAATGAGAAGAGAAGCGCAATATAAGCAGCGCTGCGTAGATAAGCGACACCAAAACCGTAAAGTAAATGCATAGAAAATAGTAAAAAGCAAAACAAATTGATGAAGAAGAACGTAAAGCAGTAATATGATGAAATTGATAACAAAGTGCGTTAGCAGCGTTTAGTCCTATGATAACAGTTTGTTTGAGCAGAGCGAGCCGCTAGCTGACTATTCGAGGCAGAGAATCAGTGCCAGAGAGAGCATAATTTAGCTTCTCTTCCTCTCTCTCTCTTCGCTCTATCTGACTCATTAGATATATGGTCAAAAGTTCGCTTAAATTCGATTAATCATCGTATGCATAATAAAACCTTACTTTATTTGGATTCGATGTGACTAATTTTATAAATCTGCGCGCGCCTAAAATGCCGAGCGCCCTCCCCCACCACACACAGTACTAATCCGCACCTGTGCTGTGGTGGCAGCAGCAACCGCATTCAAGTGGATTCTTTCAAAGAACGATCACAAGAAATGTCAGAAATTTGTGTGCCGAGATAAGCGACATTCAAGTATTTTCAAAACATAATAAAAATTTGATTTTATTGTGTGTATTTATAATTGTTTTCAATTTTTTTCGTTTAGTTCATTTAATGGCGCGCGCAGCACAAACACATGTACACATATTGCAGCATAAAAGTGGCGAGGCTGAGAATAAAACTGTAATCGTAATCCCTGCCAAGCAAGAGGAGTAACAGCAGCGGTAGCAGCAGCATATACAAAAACAACAACAACAACGACGCCAGTCTCTTTCGGCAGCAGCGCGCAGCGAATAAGAAGCAGCGTAGAGTATGAGAAGAAAAAATTTTCTTTCAGCCAAACGTAATTGCACTGATACTGTGGTTATTTTTGCAATGGAAATGCACATAAAACTCTTTGAATGCTACTCACGCGTACAATTTAACACTTGTGGTTTGCTTTTGTGGCTAGTTTGTTTACTTTAATGCACCATAAGTATGTGAAATTTGTTATTTATTTTAAATTGTTTATCATGAAATGCACACACGACGACGACGACGACAACGACGAACGACCGACGACAGACACGAAGTGTGTACAACACGAACCTGCTACAACTATTGCATTTTACAACACTGCCGCGCTGCCAGACGGTTCAACTAACATAATTATTATATTTATTTAATCAAGTAATATATTGATAGATGTTAATAAAATTAATGAAATAAAAAACATGAAATATCATAATTGAACAACAGTGCATTGCTTGTATCGATATTACATCGAAAAAAATACACAGGCCGGCAACGCCAACAGCTTCCACATCGATTTATTGTTAGAGATGTGACAAATTCAGTATTGAAGGGAAATTTTTGCGGGCGCCCAATTTGAATATGAATTTATTTTAAGTTTATTTAGCAATAAGTTTCATTTAACCCAATAAATCATAAATTAGATTTAAAAAATGAGATCACTTTAATGAATGTTGTTGACAAAAGAAAAAAGTTATTTTTTAAATCGTAAATTTTTCATATTATTATATAACTGAAATGATTAATTTATTATTTTTACTTTTATGTACTTAGGTTAAATTGTATTTAACAAGGGTTGATGATGAAACATTTGTTAGTAGCTAACCTATTTATTTAAATATTTTTATTTCTCTTGTGACTCTTTTAATTCATCAGCATTACTCGTTAATTGTTTGTACAACATTTCGCTGATATCGCGAAAATATAAAATTCGCGTCAGCGTGGACATTGTGCATGTAATTTGCTTTTTCTGGTGCATTGTGGTCCTAAATGGATCGTAGCTTTCATAATTGAAAGCAACGCGTTGAGCAACAAATGTCAGTAGAGTTAAAATATCCCGACTGGATCCATGGGTCGATAATTCCTCGCAGAGGCTCTGGATAAACCAGCTACCGTCGACCGTGTTCCTCCAGGAGCAGTATCCAGGTATAGTTGAGAAGGCAATCAGAAAATCCTCATGTGTCGGTATTCGGCAATTTATATACGAAAAGTTGTCGTCTGGCGTTTCAGGCCTAAGGGCGGGAAATCCTGGATCCGTGAGTTCACCTTGACAGGCCTGGATGAAAAATAACTTTGGTTTTCCCGCCAATGTGGGGCATTTGTCAGTCGCAAATGGTCGCCAGATGCTCTCCAGGGAATAAAACGAATCCCTGGCATGAATGTAGCCCATTTTACCGTGTGAAAGTACCGCTACCAAGATACAGTCATATTGCGAGTGATTTCGCGATGCCATCATTTTGATATTGCGCAAAATATCTCTTTTACACAGATCCATATATTCAAAGACTTTAAATCCCAAACGCTTTAGCACTGTCCCAAGTCTCTCGCTGTCCACATGTGTTCCCTCGCGAGACTTTAAGCTGGGATTGTCAAAGTGCTCGTTATTGAAGATCAAAGCCCTTCCACGATATTTGTGGCACATCTTGTACTCGGTTTCCACCAGATCGGCAACAATTCCCGAGTCACAACTGTTGTTGCTTATTCTGTTAGTGCCTGCCATTATAGAAGCTTGAATTTCCGACGGACGTCCGTATACTTTGACATTCGTTTGTTATTTAAAACTTCTGCAATTGTTAACACATACACAATCATTCATCTGCAGTTTGCGGTTGAACCACAGCATTTATAAATAAAACAAATGTTTAAAATGTATACAACACGGCTTGACTCTGCTGCATGACGCATTCATTGTTAAATGAAAAATAGTTCCCCATTGGTACTTCTCACTAAGAAAATTACAGTCGATATTGCATTTGAATTTTAAATTTGGCGCAAATTTGTTGAGCTTCTTTTTAATATCGATTGGCCAGACTGCAGGACATCACAATGAATAAAGTTCCTCACAGGAATACCACGACATTTTAGGAAATCTTTACTACAAATTAATTTTATTGGATTTATTTAAAATCATAACTCGAACAGAAGGATTGACCTCGAAGCCTGGGCTTGTTCTTTATTTACAGAAAGTTTTGTAGTTAGCGGGGCCTACATTATGTCGATATATATTTAATTTTTCATTTGAAAATTGGCGCAACGGAGGACTCTTCCTTTATCGATAGTGGAAAGTGCACACACGCACACTAATCGATAACTGCGATAAAAGTGCAAGAAACATCCGCGCATCTACCGCTTTTATTTACATTTTTGTTTTTGGTTAAAATAATACTTATTGTTGGCATAATTTAACAAGTTAAGCAACATGCAAGAGTGTCCTTATGCTGAGAAATGTTATCGCAAGAATCCCATACACTTCAAAGAGTATTCCCATGCGCATTGTAAGTAAAAACAACTAATACTCAAAATGCAGATGATATATTTTTTTTTATTTACGCATTTTCAAATTAGTGGATGTTATTTATGCAAAAGGCTTTGCTGCCGGCAGCAATGAGTACGATATACCAGCCAAGTATTGCAGTGAACTTATTAATCTGCAGCTGAAACTCTTGGAGAAATTGTTTCCCAAGGCGGACAAAGAAGCTGCAACAAAACCAACAACAACTGCAACAACAGTGGCTGCAAATGCAGTGAGAAAGGAGCCTCCAACAAGCACAAATGGCACACAAATGGCCAGCACTAGTCGAGCAGCTGCTGCTGCAACCACCAGCAAGGACAACTCGAATCTGGCCAAGAAACAAAAGCTGAACGAGCGCAACATTCGTGATTACATTCCCGTTGTGGTGGAGAAGGGACGCATGGCCGCCAAATTGGAACGTGCCGCGCCATACAACATGTTCCTCACAGCCATCACAGACTCAAAGGCGACGCATCAGGAGCCGCTGAGCATCACGCTGCAGGAGATACTCGATGAGAGTCTGGGTGAAATCGAGTCGAGTGCTCAAATCAATTTTATGATTGATATCGGCTGGCTGTTGGGACACTATTACTTTGCGGGCATACTGTAATTAAGTTGACTCTACTGGTTTCATTTGTAATGATTATATCCTCATCTGTTACAGAGATAAACCCCTACTTGTTCTGTATGGCGATGAATCTCCCGAATTGCTGGGCATTGGCAAGTTTAAGCCTCAGGTGACCGCAATCAAGGTTAATATGCCAACACCATTTGCCACATCGCACACAAAGATGATGTTGCTCGGCTATGCGGATAAATCGATGCGTGTTGTCATCTCCACGGCGAACTTGTACGAGGATGATTGGCACAATCGCACCCAAGGATTGTGGATAAGTCCACTGCTGCCCGCCTTGCCCGAAGATGCGGACACAGCTGCTGGCGAGAGCACGACGGGATTTAAGCGAGATCTTATACTGTATCTCGTGGAATACAAGATCTCGCAGCTACAACCTTGGATAGCCCGCATACGCAATAGCGATTTCAGTGCCGTCAAGTGAGTGAGAGTCTTCTTCATTATTATTATTATTATATTCATTGCATGTCCCTTCCCACAGCGTGTTCTTTGTGGGCTCCGTGCCTGGGGGTCATCGGGAGAGCGCTGTACGGGGTCATCCCTGGGGATGTGCTCGTCTCGGTTCACTGCTGGCCAAGCACGCTGCACCCATTGATGATCGCATTCCAGTTGTCTGTCAGAGCTCGAGCATTGGCAGCCTGGGAGCCAATGTGCAGGCCTGGATACAACAAGATTTTGTCAACAATTTACGCAAGGATTCATCACCAATGGGAAGACTGCGTCAGCTGCCAGCCTTCAAGATGATCTATCCCAGTTTTGGCAACGTGTCGCGCAGTCATGACGGCATGTTGGGTGGAGGATGTCTGCCCTATGGCAAGAACACCAATGACAAACAGCCGTGGCTTAAAACTCATCTGCAACAATGGAAATCCGGAGATCGGCATCGTTCACAGGCCATGCCACATATTAAGAGCTATACTCGTTTTAATCTGGAAGAACAGTGCGTCTATTGGTTTGTATTGACCTCGGCGAACCTATCAAAGGCTGCCTGGGGATCGTTCAACAAGAATTCCAATATACAGCCATGTCTTCGGATTGCCAACTACGAGGCGGGTGTTCTCTTCCTGCCCAGATTTGTGGTAGGTACTGAAAGTCTCTTGCCTTTGCTTAGCTATTTATTATTTAACTTGCAGACTGGCGAGGAGACATTTCCATTGGGTAATGCACGAGATGGTGTCCCAGCATTCCCATTGCCCTACGATGTGCCGTTGACTCCATATGGACCGGATGATACACCCTTCCTAATGGATTATCTGCAGGGCTAAAAAGCTGCTCATTTATTGTGATGATTAAATACATATACTCAAACAAAGCATTTTATTTTCATTTTCAGTAAAAACTTTAAATAGCCGCCAAATTTACTTATCGGTAAAGAGCTGCAAAATGTACATATCGATAACAGAATGTATCACCCTGCTTAGAAACATAGGCGAAATATTTCGATAAGAGATTTTTAAATTGTGCTTTTTTTCACAAGAAACGCCTGTTGCACCAGTTGCTTTTTAAAAGTCATTTGAAGTTGTTTTGTTGAATTATTGTAGGCCTATCTTCCAATTACAAATACGGGTATGTAAGTTTCTAGCTACTTACGTCATAGTACCTAATTTTTTTATTCAATATCTGTGATTTAATGCACTTCAAGCTTAAATACGTATCAGAGTATTGTGATCATCACAATATCTGGTTATAAGTGAGATCACATACATGCATTTTTAAATGAAGTACCTTAAATAGTGAAAAAAAATATAAAAATGTTAGGCTAAGAGCAAAAGAGGAGAATCGCAGACAATGGCGGGTATTTCCCTGATTGTAAAACTGCTGTTGATTATCTTAAACTTATCTGATTGTGTTATCATGTATTGATAACTAATTGAACTCTTCTATGGATTAGTCTCATATAATGGACACTCATTTTTTCAGCTATTTACTGTTCGAACTTGAACCCTATGATACAGTTTTTAGATGACTCTGAAAGCTCTCAGAGTTAGCTTTATCTTATTATCTTGTTTTTCTGTGTTTTTGCAGAGATTTAAAAATTGTATATTCATAAGAAA